>VZUI01074882.1:0-94773 GCA_013401135.1 Cettia cetti
GGGGAGGGAAAAAAAAAAAAACAAAGTAAAACAAAAACCCAAACCAAACCAAAAAAAACCTACCCACAATACTGTATAAGAGACCTTGGCACTACCTTAGACAGATTAGCTAAGAAATTATTTTTAATATCAGAGGTTTCCAATGTACAGGTTTCACTATATATAGTGCAGTGCTAAAATGACTGGGTGGCTTTGTCCATGCTTTTCTTTCAGAAGCCAGCTCAGAATTACAGTACCCTTCAGTCCAAATTCCTCATATTAACTACCTGCCAGTAAATAGAGCCTTACTGTATTAATAAAGGATATTTCCATTCATTGCTCACACCTCCTTGCATGCGTTATAGCAGCAGTTTTTTGTCTCTTCTGAAAAATATATCAATAGGAAAACTCCAAAGCTCACCCCCCCCCATCCTCCAATATCTTTCACAGTGTTAAGATTTGAGAAAATTGCTTTACATAAAAAGTCTAGAGTATTCAGTCTTGTTGAGAAAAACAGAACATAGATAAAAGTTCATCTGACATAAAAAGGAAGGATGGTCAAGACAAAGTGTGCTTTGTGAACAGCAAGCTGCAGTGACCCTCTGGATGGGGAATGGTCCTTCCTGAGGTTGGAAGGCATCTTTTTTCACTGTGGGTGATCCAGGATTAATCTCAAGCAAAGTAGTAATGATTACAAATTACAGACCAATTTCTATCTTTCCTGCTGTGACAAAGATTACTGAAAAATTGGTTCACTCACCAATGATGAGCTGTCCAACACTGCACACTAAAATTACACAGAACCATCATCAAGATTTTTGGCCCCTGATGGAATTCAAATGGCCCTAGAAACATGACCAGTAGTTTCTTCTACACACAGATCAACAGCCTCCTTTCTGGCCCTGTGGTCATGAATTCAAAAGCCTTGCACAATTTTTTCTTTTTAGCTTTACTTTTTCCTTGTTTTTTAACAGTATACTGTAGCAATGACATGCTGGTTAATGTGCTCAAATTGTGGGACTAGTCCTCAACAAGTGCCTCCATTTGCTTTTTCACAATGTTCAGGTGGATGTGGAAGAAACAAAACAAATGCTTCATTTCATGTTTAAATTCATTTCAGAGTGGAACTCATGGCAATTAGGTCTATTCATGGAAGACCATAATGGAACCGTATTTGTCTGTGAAGGATGTATCGCTGCATTGAAAGAGATGAAGAGTCCTCTCCAAGTAGAGGACAGACACTGAAAGGTTGAAAGGATGATTTAATGGAATATATGATAACTTTAACAAGAACAATACACAAAACACACCTCTTGAGGAACAGGTCTTACTAGGCTGAAATAAAGTGCTGGCTCCTATGATGCTCCAGTCTCTATTCTAACTGGTTTATATATGGTTACCCTTGGATGCTTGAAATATGTTTTCTAAGCTCAGGGGCTTTTTGAGTCACAGAAAAATAAGAGCAAAATTCTCCCAGAGAAAAGCATAAGAAAAGCCTCTCAGCCACCTGGAGAGGAGGGAAGGCAGATTATACGAACCTGAACAACAACTGAACATGACTGATAACCCTAGCACCAGCTGAATTTGGAAATTACATATTATAAAAAGCTGATCTTGACACAAATACTGAGGTCAATGTGGGTTGAAATGTGGGATGGAGCAGCGGCATGGGGGTGAACACATCTTTGCCAAAAACAGCCTCTTCCAATTGAAAGTTTTAAAGCACTTTAAGAAGAGCAAGAATAGCATTATTCTCTCCAGTTTATGAATAAGGAGACTGAATAATGGTAAGGCAGTTTACTCAATGTCACACAATGAGATGCAAAGAGGGAAGAAGCAGACCCCAGGTCTCTTGATCACAAAATCTCTCCATTTCATTTAATGAACTTGCCTCCCAGATGCAGAGAGATATTACAGTGCCTTAGGGCAAATCCAGATTTTCATAACTAAGCAGAATGTAAATCAAAATGGATAAGGAATTGCATCCTAAGTAAAACTCTTACTTAAGATATAAAAATGAAAAAATGTTCTTTAAAGCGTCAAACAGATTGGAAAAACCCTTTGTTCAACAAAGGAGAGGAGTTTTCCTTCCTGCCTCACCCTCTACAAAGTCCCTACATACATTCAAGATGAGCTACTAATTTGGTTACTTGAAATTTTATAAATTATGGAAGATGCAGGAAACTGGGAGCATGGGAAATCTAGGGGGGTGGGGAGGAGGTTGGTGAAGGACAAATAAATGGGCACTTTCAACACCTGTGTTCCTAGAAATCCCTTCAAGAATGGCACAGTGAACTGGGCAGGTGAGCCCTAAGATGGAAATACATGGAAGGGACTTGAAAAACAGTTGCAAGACAACTTTCAATCCACATTTCATGCGTAACACTGTACTTGCAAAAGGCATCAGTACTGTTAATAGTCAAGAGATATTAAGGCAAGAGTAAGCACAAGGGACAGCAGAAGGCAAAGCATGATGCTGTCCACAGAACAGCACTTGTTCAGCACTGCCACCAGCAGACCTGCAAAGACTGGAAAAATACTGCTCTAATTTCATTTGGCACGCTAAAAGATTTGAAGAAAACAGAAATACAGCTTTATTTAATATTCTACACTGCTCTCTGTGTATGAGAAGATTGGACAGCCATGCCAGTTTGTGTTCAATCTGCATGTTATGTTTCTGTGAGCTTACATCTTTTTAATGCAGCATGGTTACACTTACAGCAGTTTGCAGCTTTCCCAGGAAACCATTGGAAATGGGACCTGTGCCCAACTGTTTTTATTCCAGTTAAGTAAATAAATGAAATATGCTAATTAGCACCCTATTACTTCACAGCAGGGAGTAATCCAGGGTACTTTTACTGGAAATTATTTTGTCATCCAGGAAGCTGCTCAGGAACACAATGCAAACTGACCCAATTTCCTCTTTTTACCAAGGGTGGATGGCATCCAAATAATGGAGACACCACCAAGCACAGTCTATAGGACACAGTGGTGTTTCATGAAACCTCCTTTCAGTCTCCCAAGAGTCTGGCCTACACATATGCTGGCAAATCCCCCACTAGAAATGTGGTCTGCATTTAGATTGAAGGGTTGTTTTGTCAAGCACACTTTTAAGCACAAAGTTTATTTTCCTCCCTACAACTGGCATTTCAAGTATCATCCCAGAATACTTTCTGAACTTATCACAAATCCATATTAATGTTGACCTTTTTTTGTCTTATTTGCCAGAAATACGGAGGCTGGGACACACCAGAGGTACATATCCACAGAACAGGAAAATGCAGCATAAAAGAGTCATAAAATCCAAACCCAGTGTTTTCATACTGTAAGAAAAAAAAAAACTTACATAATTTATATAAAAATATATTTTAAGTGGATGTAACTATAGATACTTTACCTCTTTGTTAAAAAATCAGAGTTACCAGCCTGGTCAATGCAGATCTTTAAAATCAGCCTGGCAACAAGATGACACTGGAAGTAATGCAATGAGAAAAAAACCTTAGTAAAAAAGCAGCATGTTTTCCAATCCAGTCTATCAGAAGCACCCATTTTCAAAGAGCTTTGGGGCTTTTGGGGATTAGACACTATGACACATCTGTCAGGTTGCCAGTAAGCACATCAAAATCTCCATCATGGTTTGAGTTATGCAATGAAGCTTACTTATGTTATAGAGATACCAGTAGCACACCTTTCTATTGTTATCAAATTTATATGAAAAGTTACAGGGATTACCTTGGATTTTCTGACTGCCATTTAAACCAAACTGCAACTTCAGTTTTTATTCTGCTGAGCAGAAAGGCAGTTTTGAGTGAGTTCTCTGTAAAATTTCTAGGTCTTCCTTCTGAAAAGGCCTACATTCAAGCATTACTATATTGCATAGATTTAAGGCCTCAAAATACAAATATTCTTCATATTAAAAATGCAACAATTTATGACGAGCAATTTTGATTTTATTTAAGCAATTGAATCTCCCAATTGACATAGGATCTAGTTTTGTTTTGTATGAAATTACAGTCCTAATTCTATTAATAAAGTTGTCCTGCTCATGTTCATTATAGATCCTGCCACAGTTATTCAATCCTGATATCCATTTACACCATAATTGCAGCACTTATATACATGAGTGCTAGCTACTGGAACCAGTATTTTAAATTTCAAAGGGTCAATTTTAAAGTTGGGAAATTCAAATTAAGAAAAGGAAAGCTACAAGACCTTGAGTAACACACCACAGTCTTCTAGTGTTTCAAATCTACACTAATTACTCTTTCAAAAGGGAATTTTTCTAACACAAATAGAGGAACATACTACCAAAGTGGTTAATGTAATATGGGTCTCCTCCCTTCAGCAGTGCCAGTTAGGTCACCCAAGGATCAGATCTTGCTCATGCTCTCTCATGCTCTCTCAGGAAGGATAGTTTTACTCTGTATGCTCGCAATCCCTGACACACTGTGGCTCCAGTTCTCAGGGATCCTCTCCTTTAATATCTAATATTACTGTGTGTTGTGTATCCGGGACTGTTCATGCCCAGCAGGTTTGTTCAACATAAGTTTATTTTCTTTTTATTTTTCCTTTACAGCTGAGATGCTAGGATCTTCACTGAAAAGTAAAGAGGTAGCATCAGTGACTCACAGCATGATGTAAGTGGACTCAAAGGACTATTTATGAATCTGTAGAGAATATATAAGACACAGACCTCTCTTTTGGGAATAACCCTTTCTATCATTAGAATATATGCTTTACCTCATGCAGAATAAGACCCTGGGATTTTTCAATCCAGAATGAAAGCTCAGAGCCCCTGCAATGTGACACACAAGAGGCATTTAGGCATTATTTAGGCAAATGGAGCAGTTAAGATAACTGCAGCCCTCAGACCCAGCACTGCTCCTGCACACCACTGCACAAATACCCAAGGAAGCAGCCCCGACACAGAACCTGCTGGTGCAAAACCTGCCTGTGGAGTACCCTGTAAATACCCTCACTGCACATCTGAACTCGGAGCAGATCCAAGCCCATCTGCTCCTTCTGGCAAATGTTCACCAAAGGAAGACGAAAAAGCTGCGTGTCTCACCAGAAGTTGATACCGACTTAGCATCAGAGAATACCAGAAGATCCCCAAAAAAGTCAGGAGGACTGAAACTGCACTGCTGGCAAGGAGACACCACGGTCAGTTTAGCATTTATCTGCTCCAGTAACTGTGGAACACGTAGTTGAGTACATCTGCTACATACATTTATTTAACCTGTTGAAAAGTCATGCAGAGAGGAGAATGAGCTCTGAACGCTTTTACACATTTGCAGTTGCTGGGAAAAACATTTGCCTTTAAATCCACATGTTCAATATATCCATCTCACTTTGAGTCTGGCCTTCTGAAAGGAAAATTCACAGCCTGGCATCAGGGATGAAAAAAAACTGAGTGAAAAATCCCTATTGACACATTAAATTAGACATGTTTGCAGGGCCGCCAGAGACAGCAATTACTCTGCTGCAGCTTCTGTGGACAGATTACAGCAGAAAACACTGACTGCTACCAGGTAATTCTACCTGCTAATTACTTGGGAAGACTCAGGTACTAAACTGACCTGAATGTTTTCACAGGTCCTGGGACCCATTAAAGGAAAGAACTTTAAACAGCCACATAGTGATGCTGACGGAACTCTGGAGCTGTGGAAATTCCATCAAAAATATTCTTGCAGTATAATGATTAGTTTCAGTCAGCCCCAATCTGTGCAGGCATTCACATTTCTCAGCAGTTATAACAAAAAGAAGTGTCTTAATGGGGTGGTGAATTTTCCCCATATATATATATTATATACATATATATATACTTTTTTTTTTCCTTCTCCAATTCGGACTGAAAAGCGTCCGCAGTCTCCGGTGTGTGAGGGGCAGCGAGGCAGCGCCGGCCGAGTGTGGCCGAGCGCTGTTGGGGCGCCGCCGTCCCGGAGCTGCTCGGGCCCCGCAGGAGGAACGGGCCGCGAGCCGGGCCCGGGGCGGGCCCCGCACCGGGAGAGGCTCCGAAGCGGCAAGGACGGGACGGACGGGCCCGAAGTCTCGCAGCGGGAGAGGCCCCGCAGGACGGACGGACGGACGGACGGACGGATGGCCGGGCCCGCAGCGGGAGAGGCCCCGCAGGACGGACGGACGGACGGACGGACGGACGGACGGCCGGGCCCGCAGCGGGAGAGGCCCCGAGCCGGCCGGTCGGGCCCCGCAGCCGGGCACGCGCGCAGCCCCTGGCGCCGCCTGCCGGGACCAGCCCGGGCCCCGCCCGCCGCTGCCCCGCGCCTCGGAGCTCCCGGGAAAGAGCCGCGCTCCGGCCGGGAATTGCCCCTTCTCCTGCTAAAGGCGCCATTCGGGAAGGGAAGAGGGGCCGTCGGGAAGCGAAGAGGGGCCGCTCGCTGGCAGCAGCATTGCCAGGTGCTCCAGCGAGGAGCTGGCAGGTCGCAGTAAGGCGGGGACAGGAGCTCTGCCCTGCCCTACCCGTCCTTCTCTCCCTCCACGCCAAGCGAGGGGCAGAAATCTGAAAGCTGATGCGTGCCCAATTCACGCAGCTCCCGAGCACAAACCAACCCCGCAGGGAGCTAGCGCAGGTGGCTTCGCTCCTCAGAATGGCCCGGGTTGCCTTGCACCGGCAGGACGGGTGGCAGTGATGGGATGCCCCAGTGGCACAGTGAGCTCCGGCACAGCTCCTGAGCCCCAGGACTTGGGCAGCACAGAGGGCAGGAGCTGGAGCTCCAGCACGGCTCAAAAGGGCTTGCTGGGGGGGATAAAACAGGTTGTCGCATCCAAACCTTTGGAGTTAACTCTCCAAAGAGGTGATGACTTGCAATTTTTTCGGTGCCGTGCTGAGACAATACCTACAAATAATTGGGAACCCAAGTTGTTCTCCTGTGGCAATAAACTCCCTAACCCTGCTACCAAAGAGTGCTCTGGTCAGAAAACCTTCTTTCTTTGAGGGCTATTTGCCAAAAGAACTATTGACCATGGAATGTCCAAAAAGAACCCCAGAGCAAGGTGCAAGCATCTTTCCGTCTTAGAAAAGGTTCTGCATGCAGTTACCAAGGCAGAAAAAAACATACAGAAAGAATAAGAAAACTTTGTGTAAATAAATCTGCATCTATCGGTACTTTCCAGCCTGCATGCTTACCCATGGGGGGCTGGGGTTGTCCAGTGTCAGGCAGTAAATCAGGCTGAGGTATCCTGGACAGGAGCATATAGCAAGCATTAGAGACACACTGTTAAGTTCACATTTATAGGCAGCATTTTTTTCAGTGTCTTCTACAGTACAAAGGTAAGTGGAAAATTTTGTCAGAGCTCCAATACACAGGCAAAGCCCAGATAATCCAGGATCCAGAAAATCTGCATTTCACATCTAAAAACTCAAATCTTCTATGACAAAGACAACCTGCCATTTGCCATTCTGTAAGAATTTGGGTATAATTAAATACTGCTAGAGATGCAAGGAAAGATGTGTTATTTCCTGTGAGGAAAAAAGGATGACTTAGAGGTTTTTAATATTATAGTTATTGCTTTTCAGAAAGTCTCCTCAGGAAACAGCAGAAAATCCCTTCTCTCCAAATAGACAAGCCTAAAATTACAGATTCATTAAATCAGTGTGTGGGTAAGAAGTTTCTTCATATAGTATCACTATGTTTAAAACAGAAAAAAAAAACAACAAAAAAAACCCCACCAACCTCCTTTCATCTGCTGAGGCTGAGCAATCTGTAACAAAAAGAGAATATATAAACAAAGCACACTGCTCCCTGGCATAGTCTTAGCTGTCAAAACTTGCTCCTGCCCAGGGTCCGTTTCCCAATCCTGCCTACATTTAAACTACCACTGTCCCAAGCTGTTATTTCACGGTTGCATTAAACACATCAGGAGTTACTTATTTAGTGAGCAGTGATGCCACCAGCCGTTCAGCATGACACCAAAAACATCTGATCAAGGCTCTGCTACAGAATTTAATCCACTAGGCAGCTGCCTAACATGTGAAAATATTCTCTATGCAGTGTGTCTTATGACACTTCTGAACAGAACTATTCTCTTTACTATATCCAACAGAGTCCATTAATCTTTTTCTGGGATTACAGCATACATGAAATTATTAAGAGCAGTGCAGCAGGAAGATTAAGTAAACAAGTTGAGAATTGTGATATATATTTATATATAGTTTAGGCCAACCTGGTTATCATCTAGTGAGTGTAACAAAAGAAAATAAGTATGAAGTAAACATTTCCATAAATACTTGGAACTGTACTAATCGGTCTAGTCCATCAGACTAATCTAATTTATCTAAGCCAGTAAACCAAGAAAAATGTGAGCTGCTCACATTTTCACACAGATGATATCCCTTCACATTGTCTGTGACCACCAGAACTCTTGACCACGTTTAACCAGATTTTAGTAAACATTACCATTAAGAATGATTTTTTTTCTCCTCCAGACTTCGCTTCTCTTCTGTAAAATGAGCAGCTATTATCAACATGTGAGTTCTCTAGCTAGAAAGGGAACCAAGTGTCCAAATCAGGACTCAGTGGAAGCTGATAATTACGTATGTCTAGAGATTCTCTGGTTCAGTGGATTTTGCTACCTCCAAAGCCAACACACAACTCCTGATAACAAGGCACAGAGGTAGCAGCTGCCCTCTGGCTCTGTACTTCTGTGGAGATGCAAACCACTTGATGACAGGTCTGTTAAAGCTGGATTTTTAGGTTCTTGCCTATGACTACACCTCGCTTCAACAAGGTGCTTAGATCTGTATACTGTTTTAAACAGGGCAACAGTCTCACCAGAAACAAAGATGACAGAGCCTTGAAGTTAAATCTATGCTCGAGGCCTTGCTCGGTGGCTGCTTCTTCTCCCAGTGCTCTGGATGCCAGAGCAGATCCTGCAGAGGTGCAGAGGGCTGCACATGCAGGGAGCTGTGTCACGCTGCGGATACATTGAGGAAACACAAGGATTCTCTTAATGCACCTGTGAGTACAGGACAGGCAGATTTGTTGCCCTAAGAGTTGTGCCAAGTTCCAGCAGTGATCTTTAAGAAAATTCTTTTGTTTCTAGGCTCTCTTGCTGATATATAATCAGCAGATAATACTTGCATAACATTTCACCAACTTGTGGAATATTGCAAACATTAATATCCATAGAGCACAATGAACAGGGAACTGAGAAAACTTACTAATGCTACTCCAAGACCACCCCCAGTGGCTCATTAGCAGTTGACTTTACAGTTATACACGCAATTTTCCACATGGGCCACCTCCTAGGGAAAACAGATGGTGAGAAAGAGCCTTCTTTCCCCTTACCACCATCCCTGCAAAGAAGTAATTTCTCTATTTTGACAGGTATTTTCTCACGATTAACATTTAACTTCACAAAAAGAAAAAAGTATTGGTGTGTCTTGGGCAAATAAACAGCTATACACAGGGGAAACTAACACATTTGGAAAAAAAAGGATATTTCTGTATTTGAAAAATTACATATCTATTCTTGCTTTTCTTTTTCAGGAAGCTTGCAAATGTTAGAGACATATTTAGAAAGTGCTTCAACTGGATGGTAACACATTTCTGTACAGTAGATGACAAATGAAATTATCTTTTATATCTCTCATTGGATTACGTATTTCTTGGCTTTACCAGATTTGTTCTCGCAGATGTCCAGGAATGCAAGAGAGTTAAAATGTGTAGCTAGTTCCAGCAGCACAATTCTGCTTCTGACAGCTCAAATAAAACTATGTCATATATAAATATTTTACTGAGTCCATGAATAACTTCTGTTCCCCATCATGGCAGTGGTCCTAATGTCAGAGAGGGCAAGTAAGGCTCGTGGTCCTCCCTTCACTGTGCAATAATATTTATTTGCAAGGCAAAACCACATCTGAATCACTGAGCCTTACTTTCACCTGACATATGTAAATTTAGATAAAGCCACAAAGACAAAGCTTCCTTCTTCAACCTTGACACAAAATATTCCAAAAAGACATTAAAAGGAGGGACCATCTTTTCCTGAAAGATAGAAATATTTTTCACAAGTCAAACATCTCATATTTGTTTCTGTGCTTGCACTGTAACTGATTTTAAAGTATTTTTTAAAAGACAAAGATTTGGATATTTTATTTGCAAAAGCTGTTGCAGTTTTCAGCAATTAACTGCTGATGCTTTGAGTGGAAAAGGATGCCAGTGAACCATCACAGGCCTGACACTCTAGAAACCCTCTGCCTCTAGCAGCAAAAGCACATACACTAATGAACTGGATAGCTCTTCAATAACAGCTGATTTATATAAACTACAATGGTTTCTACTGAGTTAAATGTATTTATAACACATTGCAAGATATAAATATGCAGCAGGAGGGGACCCCATGCTTTGCATGTCTTTTGATCAGGCACTGTGTTTATTGTCACTCATTTTAAAATCAGATGCCAAAGTAGAAGGGACTTCAATCACAGTAACCCTATCTCATGGTGGTTTCAGAGAGCACCCTCCAGCAAAATGCCTCATTAGCACCATTTTCTGAAGATTTGGGGCACCCAACTTGAGACAATCTGTGTCTGATTTCCAGAGATGCTGAACATTCATAGCTCATGTTGGATCAGAAACAGCACAAGGTAGCTCAGCCTGAAGGACAGAGATGCTTCACAAGACCAGACATTACTAGACACCGGATGGGTGGTCACTTCAGTCTGAACACACACCCAGCAGCAACAGAAAACATTACATGTCTCCTGATTCCATCAGCATAAAATTAAGCTTCTTTTTTAACAGACAAGCAAAATTAAAAAGCTCTGGTTTTTATTTGAATTGCTGTTTTGAAGACTGTGACATCTGTTGTCGAGTTAAGCATAAGCAGCATCTCATACACAGACTCACTTATCTTGGTATGTAGTCTCTACATTTTAAGTTGTTTTAAATTTCTATGTCTTTGACTCAGATTTTGTATAGAATTGTGATTTTGCAAATATAAGGTACATCCAGGAACTACTTAAATGTATTCCTTAACAGCATGAATGAAACTCAAGAAATTTAGGTACATTTACTAAATGCCTCAATAATAATGCTAGAATTAAAAGGATAGAGGAAAAGAATTTCCTTTGCCTCCAGAACCAATAATATATATTTCTCTAGCTTTTTCTTCTAGGTTTTTGTGGATTTTTTGGAGGAGAAGGAAAAAAGCAAGCAAGATGTAAAGACAGCTAAAATGGACTACAGAACAAAACCAGTCACAGTTCATCTACTCAGACTGTCACACAACACATAGAATATTTATATCAGCAAAATTTCTAAATTTAGAAAAGTCAGAGAAGAAATTTCTTGGTTTAGAGACTGGGCAACTTTTTACTGGTGAGAGAATAATATTTAGGTTTGGAAAATCTAATGAATGGTATTCTTGATTCATAGCTTCTTTAACAGCTGCTGGTTATGTATCTGATGTGACTGTCATTGATAGGAAGATATTGCACTGATTTTTATTAAGGGCAACAAGCATCTAAAAGACCTAAACAAAAACTTAATGTTTGCAAAGATTTGCATTCACATTTGAATTTAAATGCTTTCAATTACTGAACCACATTTTTACTTTTTGCCTAGAAGGTGATGTGGGCACAATGATAAAATAGACACACTGAGTGGGCTGCAGACACCAAACCCTCTAATGGTGGTCTCCAGCTGAGAACTATTTGAACTGTTTCAGATATGTGCTCTTGGGAAAGTGAAACAAGCTTCAAAATTCAGATAATGTTTCTAAAGCTATTGCTTATCTAGCAGAGTTATTGCTTTACAGACAAACATTTCCAACCCATGGAAGGGTGTGGACACTGAAATACCAGAAGGGATATTTCTCAATTCCCTTGAGCATAAACTAGTCCAGTTGAAAGTTTTTGCACAGGGAAAATTTTAGCTCATTGTGACTTACAGGTTTCATTGCTACAGCAAGTAACTGACAGTGTGTTTATCTGCTCCACAAATTATTAATATCCTGTGTGCCCATTGCAATATGCTGTTACCAGGTAAGCCTTTTTACTCCCTCTAGAAGGGGCTCAGGAAGGATAACCAGCGCTGCATTCTCCAATAAATAAATTTGAAAAAAAATAAGCTGCCAGCACACAGAGGTGCTAATCTCTTCCACTAAAGAATTATGAAGAGCAAAGTAATATAGTCTGTAAATTGTGCAGGCAGCCCAGGAAGCTCAGTTCAGTGTCACTCCATACCACTGATGTGGTCATGGTGTGACTTCTTAACAGTCTGTAGGAATCTTGGGGAGGAGGAGGACCAAGATGAGGGGGATGACTTGTCCATAGAATTCACAGTCTAGAGGCATTTGGCAGGTTTTTATTTATTCCCCATATTATACAGATACTTTATAAGCGTGCCTGCCCAACCACAAGGAATTTTTTCATTAGTTGCCAACTATTTCTATATGTTGATTCTTGCTTAGAGAGCAAGAGAATAGAGAGGACACCATTTCCAAAGGGCTGCCTTAGCACAGTCACATAGATCTTGAGGTAAAACAGTCAAGGTCACATAGAGAGAATAAGGATCTCCAGTCAGGAATCTCAAACAGATGAAAACAAACATGATCACTACAGAAATCTACAGCAGTCTGAGAGGTACCCCACAAATGTGTCTCTCTGCTTATGGCTGCATCTTTCTTTGGAATAATTCTTCAAATGGACTTCAACTTGACATGTTCCTGCCTTGAAAAATGTTTCCCTGTACTGTCACCCTACTAAAATGAGAAGTATCATGTTGCTCCACATTTTCAGAGGAGCAATGTCTGACCTAGGGCAGAATGTTCAGGTTTAGAGTCAGTGGAAGTGCAGACTGTCAAATTCTGCTGCAACAGTTCTGTTCTGGGGTAGTGCCAGGCTTTGCCTTGAGAACTGATCCACAGAGGTGCCTGGGGTCCACTAGAGAGGAAGCCCAAATAAGGGGTGAACATGATAGTTGCTGTTCAGCCTCATGAAGACTAGACACAGGTCTATTCTATTTGGAGGGAGAAAAATATTTTCTATGTTACTACTACAGTTTGTAAAATGAGTGCTTAGATTTCACATTTACAACTATGTTCTGAAAGAAATTGAAGAATGTACAGTATCACCCTCCATACACAGATCCAGGAATTAAGAAGAGATGGAAAAATCCAGTCTGCATCACTGGGAAAATTTATAAAAAATTCAGAAGTATTTAATAATTTACACAGTTGGACCACTGACCTTAAAAGTTATGTTAAAAAATTAAGAAGCTCAAAGAAAAGCTATTCAAAAATACAGACTACACTTTACATAGATTATTGGTTCCTCAAAATCATTAAATATAAGTATATTTAATCACAAATTACATATGAACACAATTACGTGCATAAGTGAGTGTGATCAAATCTGAGAGCTTTAGAGCACAGCTATGCAGCATCAGGCTGAGGCAGTGAGTGAGTGTGGCACCTATGGAAAAAGCCTCTCTGAGGCACTAACAATTCTCATCTGTGCTCAGCTGCTGCCTGGCACTGAGGACATTTTCAGCCTGGCAAAATATTTATTGCAAAACTCATCTGAATTTAGATTTCATTCCAAATGAGACAACAATCCCTTTCTCTACCATACCTCATGTATGAAAAATTATCTCTAAACATCAGATCCTTCCTTCCGTCTTATTACACCTAATCCATTCATCATACAGGCCACAGTAAAACAACATCTGCACAATGATTTAAGAAACATAACTATGATCTGAAATCTGGTATAAAAAAGGATGTGCTTATTAAGTGTCACTAACATGGCATTCAGTGGAATAAGTGTTAACATCCTATCAGAACAAAATTCAAAACTCAATTAAGAATGATGAACATATTCTTCACATCTCATTAAAACTACTATACAGATTTATAGGTACAGAATATCAGTAATTTGGTCGGTTGGCCAGCGATTAATCCCTAGATATACACTCTGTAAAGCACTTCATGATTCGCTGTGAAGAAATAAGTACACGCTGCAAAAATAACAAGCCCTTAAATTGAGAGGAACTTTTTTGGGTAAAAAAGAAAAAAAAAAAAAAGAGAGAAAGAAATAAGCGTTAACTCGCATGCATGAGAAGTTCATCTTTGATTGCCAGGTGCTGAAATATCTTGCTCAATTTGCCTTGACTTAGGAAGTGCTCTCTGATCTCAAAATTGTTGATGCCAAAAAAAAAGAACATTGTCTTAAAAGAGCAAAGCAGACAGTACTATAAAAATAATGAGCTGGGAAGACTCTTAAGCCTTTTACATAATAGAACCTCTCACTGCACTGAGGAAGATTCCCTCAAGGCCTAGTGTAGCTCTTTGCTTTTATTTTGGTTTAAACAGGCAAACACCGCAGCATCAATTAAAAAGGCTACTTATTTACCACGCATTCAAAGTCTACAGCAGTTAAGAGGATTAATTGTCTTCATGCATATGAAATTTAAACATAGGAGATTAAAGACAAACCAACCTGGTCACACACAACTAACTTCAATTAACCTATCTGCACCCCCTAAGCATTTTTGTTAATAAGCACAGACCACTGGTCCCAATTCAGATGCTGATCTTGCAATAAGTTTTCGCCATGTGAACTGAGAGAGGAGTGCTGTCAGAACACAGAAGGAAAAAGAAAAAAAACCCTCTTGGAATAAACTGTAAAGCAGCACCTGCACGAATATACCAGCTGGACCACAGTGGAAAACATACATGGAGACCTCCATAGCCACCTTCCAAAACTACTGGCATTTAAGCATCCAAAAACTGGAAGAAACTTCAATGTAATTCTGAATTTGAAAACAACTCTGACTGCAATTGATGGGACAGGAAATATTACAAGCTATAGCTGCTCTGTTCATTTCAACAACATTACAGTGCTGAAGTGATTTATATCTATCACATTAAACATCTCCTAATGGCAACTACAGCCATTTTATCCTTACATAATTAAATTAATAACAGTCAAATTTCAGTTCTGCCTGGTTACAGAGCCGTGTTCTTTCTGACCTTCACCACATAAGAGGCTGCCAGCAAAGAACTGCAGCAGTTTTAAGTCTCGAATAGTACACACTTGTCAATATTGGTTTTTAGTACTAGAATTAAGTCCAGTTCTACTTAGGGACACCTTTTTCACAACAAAATACTATCTTGAAATCTTCCTGGGTTGTATTAATTGCAATCATTGCAGTAAATCAATGGCTGGGAGGGTGGAGGAGAGGGAAGAGTTAAAGACTCTTGTTAAAGGCTGTCAGTGTTGTAACCACGGGGTTTATTTACCCAGAATGTACAGGACTTGTCCATAACAAATACAAGAAATTTCATTTAAGACTATGAACAACCTGTTTTTATCCAGTAAGAGCAACTGAACACTGGAACACATTGCCCAGGCAGACTGCAGTGTTTCCATCCTTGAGGATGTTCAAAACCCAGCTGGACACAGCTTCAAGCAACCTATTCCAGCTGACCCTGTTCTGAGCAGGAGGGTTTCACTTCGGGATCCAGTCTACACCAATTGCTCTCTGATTCTGCAGAAACTGTTAAAATAGTGGTACCCACTGCTTCTGGTCTCTGTGAACATGTTCAGTACCCCAGTAGAACAGCAGCAACAAATCCCCTCTCCACAAAGCCAGAAACCTCTGTAACTTATCCATGGTATGGACGTTTCCTTGCTACTTACCTTCTGATACTTCTGATCTGTCCTGATTTCAAACAGCAACGCCACTTCAAGCAGCACCCCCAGAAAAATATCATAATGCAAGTCTCACAATCAACACAAGATGTCATGGATTTTTCAGTTTATCTGGGGTTTTTTAACAGTGGATAGCACTGACAGCTGCCACACCGTGTGCCTTTCCAGTGAACAGCAGGTGAAGTACGTGGCAATTAGGTGACAGAGTCACATAGCAAAACTGAACCTAGGATCTCTAATTTTTCTGATTAATAGTTCACTAGAAGGGGTCTTGAGATAATACCAGTTTTAACGACCAGTTTCATTTGCAAAAGTGCCAATTCAGAGGGATAATTTTCCTGCTAGCCCTTTGTAGGTAATCGCCTCAGCCAACTGCAAAGGACTGTGATTTTTCCTCCTCCTGAAGTGCCAGCAGAATTATTGTCTAATTTCACTAATTTCCAACCCATTACACCTGCACAAGCCCATGTGCTCTTCATAGAAGCAAGCAATATCAGAATTTGGCCTGATCTGCTGTGATGGCACATGAAGAGCATCCCACAGAAATTGTGCAGAATTGCCAGTTCAGAAGGGATTACCTGCCTGTCACAGCTCCCCTCCCCTGAAGCCAGGCCTTTCCTGCTGCACACCCTTCCTACTAACTCTCCACCTAACTCTAGGTACCTGAAGGAATCTGTAGCTCTAGATTAAGAACACTTCTTCTTTTTTTCATCCAGTTAGAGTAAAATACCTCTTTTATATAAACTATAATTAAAGCAGACTATATCTCTTTCTCTTTTAGATAGCTGCTCTAATGTCTGATCTCAAGTGTACCACTTTGGCCATAAGAACAATGAGTTCATTAGTTTAAAAAAGTGAAGAGTATCAGTGTAAGAAATTTTATGTATTCTTTCCTGCAAAATGTCATGGCCAGACAGCTGACTTCATGATTTCTGGGCATCCAAATTTTGGATGTAGAAAGATAACAGTGAATCTAATTGGTGACAGATGGGCCATGGCAGATTTCAACAGTTTCTCAGTGACTGTAACCTTTCTGCTAATAAATAAATGCAGTAAACCTGTGAAAGTTCTTTAAAATAGAAATGGTTAAATATCCAGTGAAATATAGACTTGAGGCAGAGAAGAACCCTGTGTACCTCTTGCCTGCAATTTCCCTAAATATTTAGGCAGGACCAGCGAGTTTCTTGCCCCATTTTTAAAGAAACAGAATGATATATCATCAGAAATCATCTTCAAGTCATCTTGTGTAGATACCCTGGTTTATGTTTCCTTCTTGAAAGTTCCTTCACTAAAGCATTGTATGTGACAACATCTGGAAGTGCTGTAATGTAATTCTAGAATCAGAAAACAGGTTTATTGTTTGGGTTTTTTTAAAAGTAGAGCTTCAACAATGTAGCAAACACTTCACAAATAAATAAACAGTACTCATTTACAGTAACTCACTCCTATTTGAAAGCTGAATACATTTGATGTAAATATCACTAGCAGAGTCAAAAAATCAGAAACCAGAACCTTAATTTTTTTTAATCATGTAATGATTCTTTTTGCAAAATTGAAACTCAGTCATAGAAGTAAGGTCTTATGTTGTTCATAAACAATATAAAAAATATATCAAAATTAAGAAGACAGAGTGTTAGAAACTGTTGTGTGGTAGCTACACAGGAAAAAATTATTCATTTAATAATATCTTTCCCTATCAACTATGTATTTTAGACAGGAACAGTCTGACATTGTACACAGTCATATTTTGTGAAACTCAGGCCAATTGCAGAAGTTGGGCGTTCATCAAGCAAAACCAGCTGGTCTTGAATAAAGATCCAAATAGAAACAGCAGATTAAACCAGAACTAAGTTATGTGGAAATCTGACAGCTGAGTGCCCCTCTGTAACTGCCCTTGCAAAGCCATTTCACCCTTGGCTGCCATGCCTGCATGGACCCCAGCAGCACAAGGCAGTACCCAAACACCCTCTGAATCTTCCCCAGCCCTGCCAAGGCTGGTGGTGCCCTCTGATGGAGAGCTGCACAGAAATGAAGGGCTTGATCCACAAGAACAATTTGCACAGCTAATCCTGGGCTGTGCAACTGCAGGTACAGAGCCCTCAGTGCAAAACCAGCAGCTGTGGGAGGCTCCCAGCAGCCAGGGGTGGGACACGGGGAAAGAGCCAGGCCTGCGAGCTCAGCTGGCTGATCCAGTCCACAGGCAGCTGAGAACCACCAGCTAGAAATAGAGAGAGAAGCTCTTTTCTCCACCTGCAAAAGCTCACCACTGCTTTATTTGGGGGGGTGGGGGGAACACGCCAGCAGATCTATAATACCTCACAAGCTTGAGTGAGCACTCAAAACCATCAAGGTGAAGCACAAACAAAAACCCCCACTCCATCAGATATTGCTAAGTAGGAGGTATTTCTTTCTTGTTAAAACTCCTCTGCCTGATATAAGTAAAATTTATAATAAGGAAAGAGATATGATCTACAGTTCAGTATCTAGGATACAATCTTAAGATACCAGACCTAAATTTTGATTTGTACTGCAAGGTTAAAAAAAAATTAAAAACAACAATTAAAAAAAGAAAAAAAAATCCCACTATGCAAGTATTCTGGTCACATCTCAGCAAACCAGTTTATGTGGTTTTGTTTTCAGCTGCTTTGAGCATGAGCAGCATTCAGCAAAATGTGCCTCCAACTTTGCTGATCTTGTCGCAGAGCTCTGATTTCAAACAAATGATTGGCTATGAGGTATCAATAACAGGTTGAAGTAGCAAGGGCAGGATGATTTTAAAAGTCACTGCCACTTAAAGAAAGATCAAATACCTAACAGCTTACATAGCTGTTAAGTATATGTGAGATTCTGAGCCAAAATTATCATGCAAAAGTCACAAAGAAAGTCCAAGCCTCCAAAAATCAAAGCACTTTAATCACAACCTGTTATTTTAGCATATTCCATACATATCTGTTATGCAGAAGACATATCTGTTACCCTAGCAAGGCAACAGAATTGAGCAAACCCCTCACCTTGTTATCTACTGCAGTGTCTACAGTGTTCCCTTTACTGGTTAATAGTTTTCCCTGGAACAGAGAAAGCATTAGCCTTGGAGACACATCCACTAGGTCAAACTGACCAAAACAGCTGCCTAAGAACAGACAGCAGTGGTTTTATAAGAGCTCTCCAGGCTGGCTCTCTACTCCCCAGTAACACCTGGTTTGTTTCAGAGGGATTAGGACAATACTGAAAGGACAGATATAACAGAATAAACAATTCTGGAATGAAATGGTTCCATGAAAAGGTAAATCCTTGCTCCCAAACCCCCTCACTAGTCAACAGTAAAATTAACATCAAATCAACCAACAGAAGTTTCCCTTCCTTCAGTTGGCCAGAAAGTAAAAAAATCACCATTTCTCTTCTTTCACATTCCCCATTCTTTATAAACCTGAACAGTCAAATCAAGCAAGTTGCTGTCAGATTTGTCTAGACATTTATACTTTATCATTGATTTCCCAAAGAGTGCAGTGCACATTGAGACAAGAGTCTGAAATCCACTATCCAATCTCCTCAGTGCAGGAGAAATACACATGCTGTAGCATGCTGTACATTAAGCCCAAATGTTAAAGTGTTCATTTGAATCACTAAGATTTCCTCAATATACACACAGTAATTAAAAACGAACAAAAAATCATGGAGAAGTGATAATTTGGCAATGGTCAATCCTCTGCTAGGAGAGCAGAGGAAGCCTGACCCCATAAGAAAGAATTTACAATGCCTGGAGGCCATCCTTAGACAGCACTGTAATCTACATGAAGAAAATGCTCTTGTCCATAATGCAACGTGCGCCACTTAAATAATAAAGACCTCTCTTTCTTAACCTTGTATTTCACATTTGCTAGACTGGCAGAACCACTTTAACCTAGAAGTCTTTGTGTATAATCATCATTTCTTGTCTGTCCTCTTCTGGTTTTATCTTGCATTCTATGTGTATACAGCTGGTATATAAAGAACCTTAGCATGAACAAAACTAAAAAACCACTCAGAAATCCTCACTGTAAAAAGAAGTCACTACATTAAAGAATTAATCTGTTGAAAAACATTTCTTCGTTTAAGCTGCAAAAAATGTAGAAACTGGCCATGTGTAAAGTCAAGGTTAGCTGCTGAATTCATGAAAAAGGTAGACAGGTTTGTGTCATCAAACAAGATGATTAGTTTCTCAGTCCCAGAGTGTCATTTCACAAATCTTTGATAACATCATCAGGTAAGATAACTCAAGTCAGTTCACATTTCAAGGATAAAGCCCTAAATAATTGCCTTAGCAAAAGTAATGAGGATTATAAAAACCAGAAAGCTGTGATTTTATCAAAACAAGTATGAAAAATATTTTTGAAATTAATTCTAGGTGTTCTTAACATTCTAAAGCATCATTTTTTACCCATACATTTAAGACCACATTGCCTTTTTGCAGATGTCAAGAGCCCAAACAAGTCAGCTTTTCTTTCTAAACATTTACTTCCTTTAAGTTTCAGTACAATTTCAAATCTAACACCCACACAATATGATTTTTTTTTAATTATGTAGAACACAAATTTTTGGCAAATGGTGCATTAGGCACAGGTATTCTGATGTTGATTACCCAAACCACAGTTGTCTAAAATTCCTGGTAGCAGAAATAAGGTCATATGCAACTGTACCTAACTATCAGGGGAACTTATTTAACATGATTAACTGAAACCCTGATCCTCTGAATTCATGTTCCCTCTGACATTTGGATTATTAAAGCTGTAACTGCTCTGAAAAAGAAAAGGCTAAAATGAGCTAAGAGGCAAAGACTTTTCTAAAGACTTTGTTATTTTAATAAGAATGCCAGGTGATTACCCAGGCAGGAAGGCGGCAGAGTCCCCAGCTGGAACGGCTGGGACACGATGCGGGGAGGCACAGCAAGGCCCGAGGTACAGGAGTTACAGTAATGTGATTACACGGCTGCATAGTTCAGGAATGTGAAAATCCTGATGGTTCAGTTGCAAGTCTGCTGGTCATTTTGTGTGTGTAATTATTATTGATTTACTTCTTGATTGACAGAATCTCAGAGAAAGCACAAAAAAAGTCCAGGTGTAAATGTAGGTTTTAAATGATATTTTCATTTGGTATTAATTGTTTTAATGGTATTTTTACTTCTGCTTTCTAAGATTTTTTTTTTTTCTCTTGACTTCAAGTTATCACATACTATGCTTTAGCAAAATGAAGCGATCAAGTGTGGAATGGGCACTGAAGGCAGACTCAATAAAAGAGCAGCATGCTTTTCAATCTGGCCTTTTAAAACATCCACTATCAGAGGGCTTTGGAGGTTTAAGGGATTAGATACCATGACACATCTGTCAGATTATTATGTAAGAAAACTCTCCTGCTGTTTTCTGTGGGGAAAATGTCTGCTGTGGAATATTTTTTAAAAAATTAAAAACAAAAAGACACAAAAAAAGCAGTATTTCATTTGCTTCATAGTGTTTTTTCATGAGAAAAAAATATAACTTATTTTTCCTGGCCTAAAACCAAATTATATTTAGCACTCTAACTGCAGGCTTCTATCTGAATATGGATTAGCAGAATGCACATGCTTTTGCTGTTCACAACAGAGATTATGCAAAGATATCAGGATTTGTAGGTTGGCCTAACTTAGCAATGATTTACAGAGCCAGGAATCACTGACAGCATACAAAGAACTGCAATGAAATGTGAAATGATAATTCATGTTACATTCCAGTTACATGCTTAAAAGCACTTTAAATGACTGCTAAACTTAGGAAGCTTTTCCATCTAAAACAAAAGCCAAGATAATTTTATGAAAAATACCCAATATCATCCTACCACGCACATGCTTTTTTGGGTAACACAATTGCATCTTGTCAGTGGTGTGGCAACAGTGTCCACTTCCTGCTGCTGAGGGCACTGCAGAGCAGCAACCAATCTCCAAATTCACATCACACATGGCTGGAAAGCTGCAGCTTCATTAAAATTATTATGAGAAACAGAAGTCTGAAGCCATCATCCACCACCGGTTGGATACTACAGATTTAAACAATTATTTTAAGTTCTGTATTGGTCCATTCTGATCTTCAAGTTCTGCAATTCCCATGCCCCTGCTGAGTTCTTTTAGACATCTCGCCCTTACAGCAGGGGACCAGATGATGCAGGGCTGTTTAGGTGGTAAGAGCTACAGTACTGTGCTACTCAAACAAGTCAGAGAGGCAAACACAGCAAGAGCTGAATTGGATGTTTCTCCCATTCCAATAAATTTTCTCTCTCCTAGCACCTGAAATTTACCTTTGCCAGGAATTCCATTACCAACTGCACAAAGCATTTTAGATTCTGCTTTGCATAGACAGATGAACAGAAAAAAGTTGCCAATAGATAGAAGCTAGAAAGAGGCAAAATAAAAATAATCAAAAACCTGGACACCAGTACAGTTTATGATCAGGGGAACAGATGGGGTTTTTTTAAAAATAATTATATGCATATATATAGAAAGTTTCTCCCAAGCTTGACCTTCACAGGAGCACAGTATGACCATAAAAAGGAATCCCTGCTCAAGGATCAATCCTAACTGTTTTTTATACTTATGTTACCACAATTTGGAGCTACAGGGTTCCAGACTCAAGCACTAGCCCATTACTCTCAAAGGGTGCAGGCCAAAGCAGAAACTCCTGTGCAGCTGCACAGTGTTCGGGCACTTCCTGAGCACAGGAAGCTCTCAGCACTGACACAATCATTTGCTTTACATTTTGAAAATATCATCCCACTTACAGAAGGATGTTTCGTCTTGTTTTTCCTATACCTTCTGTGAGTGGGAACCTAAGGGAGGGGTGTTCTTGGCCACACAAATTCATTTCACCAAAATTTCCCTGAATTTTTAGTCTACAACTGGCTGTTTCATTGTTTCATTCTTGGCATTTCTGTAAACCAGAGCATCCTGAGCAGAAGGTTTGCAAGGACCAAAGAGCAGAGCAACAAGAGCCGTGAAAATACACGCTTCACTCTAAATGGAAATGGTTCAGTCACAACATGACAGATTATATTGATGAATATATAACTTGTTAGTAATAGATAAGCACCTTTTGTTCACAGAAATAGCACAAACTTAGTCTGAAAACACTGAGTTATAGTTTGTCTCTGTGTGTACCACTGACATTCATACTGAAGTCAGTTTAATTCACATTGATGATTTAACACAATTAAATACTTAAAATACCGTTCATGACTGATTAGGTGCATACGTACACAGCTACTATAGTGAGTTGAAAAAAAGTCAGATCATTAACAACATTTTTCACGAGAAAATAGTTTCTAGGAAACTATGTGCCAAAATGTAGATTCAGAAACCCTTGAGGGTGTCTCGTTGAGATGTCTCTTGTGCAAATGATCTCTCCTCAGCTGGGTTCCCTAGCCTGCCTTTATAACCCATGATGAATCTCATTAATCTGGAAAGAGGGAATACTCTTTCCTCATATTGTAAGTCAGAATTAGGAAAGTGACTTCGGTCTATAAAACCAAGTAATCCATAAGGTCGCACAGCAGCATTCCTAAATTCAGCTTTTTAAGCTATGCCAACACCTCTCATTTGGACAGAATTGCTGTACCCTCACTCTGTAGAAAACTAGCCAAAATTTTGTTGCAAGACCCCATACCTTTGCAACAGGAGTTTCAAAAATGCTCTGATTCAGTCTGAGATGTGAAACATCCAGAGTCCTAAGGCTTGAAAGCGTCAGCAGCCCCAGAATTACTAGTCCATTCTTCTTTCAAGTGACTAGTTAGTATGAAAATATTTATAAAAAAGATGATGCTTTGGCTCATAGGCAGAAAAAAGTCTTCATTGAACAATCTAGTCTTCCAGAAATAGGGATTTAATTATTTTGAGCAAAATCAATGTGCACATGCATGTAGATCTGTAGAGATATACACATTTTGTCTTATTTACATGCAGTCCTTACATTCAGACTTTGGGCAGCTTATGCAGACGTCTCTTCTAGTGAGATTGAAAAACAAGTTCAATCCAATGTTTATAAGCAGCTGGCAAAGAGATGTGAGTGTGGCTCTTCAGGGGCAGAGTCTGCCTGGCACACACAGGGTCACTCTCTGTGCACAGAGGTCTCAGATGAAGAGCTACTTATTCCAACAGACACACCACAACAAACACACACGGGCTCAAAGCCTCGGGCACAGCCAAATCTTGCTGCATCTTTGCTCAGCTCTCCAGAGCCCAATACACTCTCACTCCCACACCAAGCGTCTATCAGGGCTTCCCTTTTGTTCTTCACAGGCAACCTCCACAGAATACTGAAGTCTGATATTAACTGTTTATTTATCTTTAAACACAAGTATATAGGGGCACATACATTCAAAAATCCAGGCTGCAGTAGACTACAATTTCCTTTCCAGTGACAACCCCACCTAGCAATTTCTGGCTCCAGCAAGCCTTTCATGCAAGGTTTCTACTAAAAACACCATCATTTGTATTGCCTCTGGCCTCATTTAAATTCAAACACACTCCTATTTTACATACATCTCATATTTCATTTCTGTTACTATGCATCATCCACATTCCTAATAACCACTATGGGATGATGGTTTGTAACAGCAATTTTTCTGGATTTTCTTTTCCTCTTTTCCTGTACTCTCTCTCCATCCTGCCACAAGCCTGAAGATGTCATTCAGCTGACTTTTTGCTGGACCCTCTTAAGTGAATCCTAGTAAAGTCATTTGGACTACAAGATCTGTGTGAGTCTTTGTGGGGTTCAGGACGTGCCTGAGACCATCCGTGCTGCTGAGCTGTGGGTGGCCACTGGCACAAGCTGCACTTTGGAGCTCCAGCCCCATCACTGCCTGAGGACCCCAGGCTACAGAACATCCTCCCAAACATGGGTCTATTGTGTGCAGCCAGTGTTACTGTACTGAAGAAATGTCTATTACTGGGACACTGGCAGTGACCAGAAAGTTTACAGATCTTTTTTTCTAGTGTCTTAGCAGGAATATAGCTGAAACTAACTTGGATCTCTTTTAATTCAATCTCTGAGGTAACAAGGAAAAATAAGTCAAATGATTCTTTCTCTGCTGCCTACAAAAAAGAGGGAGAACACTCCTCTTCTCAGCCTGGTACAGGACAGACTGTGTTGCTCATGTCTCCCATTCCCTTTCCCAGTGCAGTAGGATCTCCCCTCCTTCCAGCCCATGAAGCTCCCCAGATCTAGCACTGCTCTAAACAAGGTCACAGGACTGTGCCCCAAACACACAGCCAGGGGCCACAGGGTACACAAATGTATAGACAACGTAAACAACCATCTTCCTAACAACTAACCCCCAAACCCAAGTTACAAGAAATGACACAGGTAGGTTTTGGACCCTCCAGGTAAGCCCTTCCAAAAACAATCTTGTGCATTACAAAGTCCTAGTTCTTTTATTTTGAGGATCATTTATCTTTAGTTTTGCTTTAAAAAAATTCACGGCTGTTAACTCAAGATGGACATAATAGTAGGAAAGGGACTTCAGGGAACTTCCAAACACTTACCTAAATAAGTATTTCTGAGTGCATTTAACTTTGGGGCTAGAAGCATTATTCAAGAAAATGAATCTGAATATTAAATAAAATAGTCTACACACTCCGTATGGTGACAAATACGAATGCAAAAAAAAAAGCTCGCTTCTAGCCCTAAAATTTTTTTTCCAAGTCAATCAAGCACATAGCTGATCTCATGCCAAAGCATTTAATAAAACTAAAAATGTTAAGTACATTTTAATGACTTCAGCCAAAGAAAATTCATAAATACCAATTCTGCTGTTGAAAAAAGTTTCTAGCAGGAAAGAAAAGTAACAATGTTTCAGTAAATATCTAAGCATGTATCCTAAATGCAATCATAATGTATGAGGAAGCATATTGTACGTAAACATCTGAAAGACAAAAATATGACCCATAAAACATGCATCATCAATAACTATAAACCTAAATAATAATTGCACCACATTCGTCACATTCAGAAGCAGGTAAAATACAGACTAAAACTGAGGACAATATGTTCCTGCTCACAGTGTAAAATGGCCCCTTGCCTGAAGCACGTACAGTGTGCCTATGTTGCTCTCTTTTGGTGAATATGCAGTACTGACACTGCTTCTCTATGCAACAATTCCAGCCTTAAAAAAATATTTATTCAACTCTGATTCCAAACTAATCTTACAAATAACCTTTAGCTTCTGATTTTAAACCTATTAAAATGCAGATTCTTTTTTCATTGTTATTATATCTAAGAAAAGGCTAGTGATGTAAAAAGTTAGCTGCCCTTGTCCTTGCCTCTTCACCAGGCTTATATGCCACAGACTACTTCACCAAAGTGGCTTAAATACTTTACAATACCTTATCTACATGCACAAAAATATTAATCAAAAATATGTATGTTGAAAGGGAAGAATAGTTTTGGAAAAAATATTATGATAAATTGTTTTGGTTTTTTAACATGGCAGTGGCAGCTGTATTTTTATTGCACCGGAGGTTAAGGAAGAAGAAGCAAAGGCCAGCAAACAGAAAATCATTCACTGAAAAATTCAGTGTAAATACAGTTGTTTGTGTTCAGTGAAAGAATAAAGAGGATATGAAAATTAAAGCAAACGGATTTGTTCACTTCATGCTTTATGAGAGACCCCTATCACAGTTCACAGAGCAGAGACTCAGTACATCATCATAACACAGTGCTTCCCACTTTCTCTACTCCCCTGCATCTCATCCTCAGAGGACCTTCCTACCCTCCCCATCCTCCAGTTTAAATTCTTCCTTAGCCAACACCTTCTCACCAGTGGTGTATTTAGAGCCTTGTTTTCCTCATGTGGTGTCCTACTTTGTCTCCTCTGTGTTTACCTGTTTGCTTGTACATATGTTGGGCTATAAAAATGTTCAATAGTAATCCCTGTCCTTTCCACCTGGGCTGCACAGAACTGCAGTAATAATGTTTATAACCAGTTCTGTGTGGTAGTTATACAGAGCCCAGTAACCTTCAGGCTATTTCTCATTCAGGACAAATAATCTAAATTAAAGAGATTAATCCTTAGGGTACACATGGACTTAAGGTACTAAAGGAGGACAAATACTTTTCTCCATTTATTTTTGTGAAAAAGTCTAATCAACAAAGCACAGTCTTCTTAATTTAAGCTCCTAAAATGAAGCTTTCAAACCTATATGCATAAAAATAAGTGAAAATCGTTCCTCATTAACATGAGAGAAAACTTATTGGTTCTCCTGGATTTCAGTGGCACAAATGAAATGCTCAGCATCTTTAAATCCTCTTTCTTTTACTGAGATGTATTAACTGTGGTGACATATAATTTTAGCCACCACAGATGGAAAGCTTTGTCGTTCTTCTACAAACAACAACTAAAAGAACACATAGATTTTGCATAAGTACAAAATGCATAGCTACTCAAGGATCTAGTGATATTCAGAAAAATCTTATCTTTTAACATATTTCAAAAATCTACTCATCCGACTTGATCTAGATGCACCCACCTGATCTGAAAATCAAAGAAATCACACACAGAAGTGTGAGCGTTAAATCAATGGGAGTTTCTGAACCTCTTTAAAACTTCCCTAAAAATCTGTGAGGAAGTCTGTGTAGTTAACTTGCTGCATCCATACACAGAACAGACTAACAGCAGGAGAACTGCTGTGACCATGCCATTTGATTAGTATTCCCACTACAACTGCTGCCCCAGGAGTAACTAGAAGTAACACCTAATGAAGATACCATGATGAGTGAAATTTTAAACTAATTATTACATATAAATAGTGAAGAGAGAGATTAATGGAGCCATACTTCAGTCAAATGATTCTGCCAAAGTCATGAATGGTAAGAACATAAACTGAATAATTCATAAACAGCAACACACCTCTAGAGCAGAAATTGTGGTGGCTGTTTTAACTAATGGCCCAAATGTGTGTCTTTGCAACATACAACAGAATCAAAACAATAGTGTAATTCAGGGGACAGGATATCAGGTAAGCTATAATAATGGAAACTGATATCAAGAGGAACAGAATGATTGCAAAATCATAGAATCATCAAGACTGGAAAAGACCTCTGTGATCAAGTCCAAGCACTGCCAAATCCACCAGTAATCTATGTTTCTAAGAGCCACATCTACATTTTTTGGAATACTTGCAGGGATGATAACTCCACCACTTCCCTGGGCAGCCTATCATAATCCTGGACCACCCTTTCAGTGAAGAAATCTTTCCTAATATCCCTTCTAAATGCACTCCCTGGTGCAATTTGAGGCTATCTCCTCTTGTCACCTGGGAGAAGAGACTGACCTACTGCTCTCTCCAATTACCTGTCCCTTCAGGTAATTCAAGAGAGCAATAAGCTCCCACCTGAGCCTCTTTCTCTCCAGTCTAAACTCCCAAAACAATAGATGTGAAGAGTTATGGGAGAACCCTGAGAAATTATCTGCTACAGCACTTCTCATCCCCCTCCATCCTACTCAACCCTAGCATCAGACTGCTGCTGCTTCAGAGTACCTTGGGACAAAACCAAGGGGGAGATACCTGGGCTCAGCACAAGGATGCACCTTGTGGATGAGTGTTTGACATCTACACTCCCTGGTCACCTTTCCCCAGGCTGCCCTTGCAAATTGTTATACAGCCATAAGTCTTTGTTTCTCATTTGCACACTGCTTGCCAGCACCTCGATGGGGTTATAAAATCACTTGAAGGCAGAAGGCAGTGCTTTTCAAAAGGAAAAGTGTATGAATTTCCACAATCTAATGCAGAACAAATTTTTTTGGCTTTCTGCTGCCCTCAGATAGTGAGTGACTTGTCACTTGTGAGATAAATTCCAACACAAAGAAGCACATTTTAAAACCACACTACGATGTGTAAGGACTCATTTTCAAACACTTGGCACAAGTTTAAGTCTCATGCTTCCTGATTTGGGCACAGTCTCAGTAATGTCTTCTCATTCTGAGTTTGTCAAGTCCCTTGCTCCACTGAATACCCCCCATCCTGTCTCTAGAAACCAGTCCCAACAAACTGCAAGGCAATTTTCTACACAGCTCCATTAATTGTCTCTTGATCCCCACCCCATACAGCTCACCACCCTGCATGTCTTCCCCTTCTGCCATCCTGCAAGCCAGCTGTAGAGAGCAGAAGAGAAGCTGTCCCAGCCTGGAGACCAAGGGGAAGGGAAAAGTAAGGCTCTTTACACTCCTTCAGGCTGGTGAGATGCAGCCTATTGCATCCATGACCCTTCACAGTTCAGAGCAGTCAATTCACAGTTGCTGATCTGAATAGCACCTTAATTGGAGTGATTTCAGCTGCAGTTGAGCCCAAACACGAACAGAAGGCAGAAATTTGCTGGTTACAGTCCCTTGAAACAGCTGATATATCCGAGAGCAACTTTCTACCAATGAGGTTTTATTAAGGGTCACACAGATTATTTTGCCTTTTAATTTACAGTTTACGAAATAAATGCAAAGCTAAACATCAAATCCCAATAACCCATAGTAAGTGGGGGGAACATATCCTGAAATACTGAGCTTTAAAAATTCAGTTAAAAATAGAAATAAATAAATAGCCAAGTGTTTCTGCAATTATTCTAACTTTGATCTTTAAAATCTCCAAGTTGATTTGTATCCTATTGCTACAGAAATAAAATAATTTTTACAGCTGATAAACCCTCAAGTTTACTAGTTAATTAAATCCTTTTTAGATTTTTTCCCCCTCTCTTTCAATTTTAATGGAGCAAAAGTTTAAGCTTTTAATGGCAAAGTGGAGCAGCATTATATAATTCTTTTAGTTGATGTTCTTAATTGCAATTACTGGTTTAAACTGGAGAACTCCTTTGGGGGCAGATCAAGAAGGATTTTTCTTCCTTAACTAGAGCAGTAATTAGAAAATACTTGGCTTTTCTATACCTCTGATAATCTACCTTTTTCTGTTCCAAATAACTGCAAGTTTCCCATATCACTAAAATGATCTAGGCTTGCAAGTTAATCCCCAGATTAGGCATGACATACTTAGTTCATACAAGTCACACATTAGTGACATTTCAGACTCCTGAATAACAAAAATATTATATGCTGCATTATAGGATACTAAAAATGCAATTTTCATGTGATCTGGCACAACACAAAAAATACAGGAAAAGCAAACTGCTTTTAAAAAAGAGAAAACTTAAGGAAAACATCTTTGATTTGCATTTTTGTAGGTATGTCTGACAACATCTGATTGCACAAATGCTGCAGGCCCTCATATTCTACCAGATAAAATCACACAAGGTTATAATTTTAAGAAACCAAAACAAACACCAAACCATTTACTTGAAATTGATTTGTAGAAAACTACTGCTATGGCAAGAATTTCTTCTCAGCTACATAGGGGGAGGGTCATTTGCATTATTTGATTAAAGAGTATTAACAGGATTTAAATCCTCCAGAAGAAAACTTTCTCAGAAACAATAACTACCAGTACAAAAAGGCCAGGGTAATTATTACTCGACTTCTCTCTCACTTGGCCTTGGCAACAAGAAAATGTCAGGTTGAGAAAAAAATCTCTCCCAACAATTTTGAAGAAAATAATTAAAATAATAAAAATAATAGGTAAGAAAAACCATCATTGGTAGTGCTAAAGTGATTCCTTCGCTGACATTGCACCACAAAACCTTAGTCCTTAGTGCTGAGGGACTTGCCGTAGGAACTGGTTTATTTCACCGGTGTTTTGAACAAGCAAAACCTGCAGACTGAGAGAGCCCTCCCCGCTCAGAGAGGATCGTTGCTATTTACAAGCTTTCTCAAGCAGGCTTACAGAACTAAAAGGCAAAGAGAGCCCAAAGTTAGAGGAATGGGAGGAAGAGGGCTTCTCTGCGTGGCACAGAGCCTGCTGTCAGCACCCTGAGGACGGGAGGCGAGGCAGAGCGCGGCACCGGCAGTGTGCGAGCACAGCCTGCTGCGCCTCCCTGCTTGTCACGGGGCTCCACGGTGTCACACTGCCACAGAAACCTCCGGGGCTAGAAATAATCTCAACACCAACATGACCATAATGTGAAATCCTTTCTCCTCACAGAATAACAAACCTTGATACAGAATTTTGAATACTTCCAAGGATGATGATTTTCTGGACCACCCCTTCAGTGGAGAAATCTTTCCTAATATCCATTGTACAGACACAAGAAAGAGCATTGCTGGACTACAATTACTAGACGGAAGAGGCTCACTAATAAGTGTGTAATGAAAGTTGTTTCTGAAGACATGACATTTTATTTAAAAAGAATAAAATGCAATAGCACTACACAGGCAAGCACAATTTATTGTTGGTTAAATAATTAAAGTGTTACACTTCCTGCGGAGGCTCTGCAAGCTAAGCTCAGGTGAGGTACAAATTCCTAAATAACAAAAATGCTGACATGACAATATGTATATTAGAGTTACTGGATGTTGTTATCGTTGATACAAAAAAAAAAAAAAAAGATATACAATTGTCCTCCTAGAATTGTAACACAAATTATATGGCTGCCAACTCACAGAAATGTGTATACCAACTTTATTTACTTGAATTGACTATAATAACCAGTTAAGCTATCCTCACCATGTTGTTCCTGCACAGGAGTAAAAAAAAATACTGTGAAATAGATCTAATCACTGCAAAAGCTTGACTGAGAGCCAAGCCTCTTCACAACACAGGTGTTTCTCAAGTAAGAGTAGACATCCAATTACTTCAGCATTCTAATCCCAAGTAGGTTTTCTATTATCATTAATAATACCTGAATTGGTGTACTTGAAAGAAGATATACAACAGGCAGAGGTGTTGCAGAGTATACTAATTGGATACCATCTGGGTAACTGAAACCTATCTTCTGTAAAAGAGTTGTATTCAGACACAGATGAGAACATATATTTGGATAGTTTGAACACTGTGTCACATCAGATGATGATTTATATTTCTATTAAAGCTTTTTCCTCAAACCCAGAGTTGTTAGCATTTGGAAGTTATAAGATACACAAAACTTACTGTTTCCTCCATTTGAGTGAGCTGGAGGTGGAGGGAAGGAAGGGAAGAAAAACTGCAAAATGTCACAGCTTAGGAAGAACAGTCTGAGTTAGCAACGACTTCCTCTACCTCAGCAAACAGCCACCCTACTCTGTCAGCTACAACAACGCTGTGAGAAGGCACCAACAGCTTGGAAGATGGCAAGTAAAGAACTACTGCACTTACCCTGCTTTTCAAAAACATTCCCTTGCTACCTATGTTCCCATTATTCACCACTTGTGACCAGTACTGCTCAAACCCTGCAGAGGGAGGGAAGAGGCCTGACTCAGCAGAACACCTGCAATAACCTAATAGGGCTGAATGGGAAAGGACAGGTGGGATGGAAGAAAGTCCAGCCTTTCCAACACTTACATATCTCTGGGATTGCCAACTATTTACCAACATGGTCAGTTTCAAAAAAAAATGTGTCTAGACTGCACAGTGCCCCCAGTTCATTAGTTACCAGAAAGAACCCAGATTTCTGCACAGAACAATGTGTAATACCTCTCATTGTCGACGTTTACTTGTTTGACAAATTTAATGCCTTTGTAAGGGACCTTGTAAATCAGTTATTTTACCAAACAAACATTAGAACTAATGAAACCTGTAGCTACATGTGACCCACAAGTCCCTGGGCCAGCAAGGAAGGTCAGAGCTGCAAGGAAGTAACTCCAGTTTTGAGTGAGACCATTAGCACTCAGCAGAGAGGTGCTTGCACACAAGGGCTGCTCAGGGCACAGATGCATTCTCCTGGAAACACATATTGAGTTTCCATATTTGTCTATTCTTGTGCCAGATGCACCTTTGCTGAGTCCACTTGTGTGTCACTCAGAGCTGTATTTCTCTTTGCAAAGTGAATCAATCCCATCCCTCTTGTGCAAGGACAACCAGAGTGATAGTCTGATACCTGGGTCAGATCAGGAAATCGGTGCACTACACAGAGGTTTGAAATGCAAGTACAGAATGACTTTTGTTTTAATATTGAAATTGAAAGCTTCTATTTAGAAAATAAGGTCCTCTATGTCCTTCTGATAAGCTTCCAAAAGAGACAGTGGATTGTTGGGAATTTTGCAAGGAACAACTGACTGGGTACAATGATACAGGATAGTCAGATGACACTGTACCACATAGTTAAAAATTATATATAGCATTAAGTGAAACTATCCATTTTGCCATGGCAGAATTATTTGCCATTACAGCAGATAATTTCTATAAAGGTGGGCACAAGGAAAACTTTCAATGTGAAGCTGTCTCCAGGATAATGTGTTTTTCTCACCATAACCCCTTACTTCTTATATCCTTTTTGTGCTCCAGTCTACCTCACGGCTGCCACCCTCAGCCTTGAAAGGCAGCGCTTTGCAGCGAGCGGGCTGCCCGTGCTGACAAACACCACTCCCACAGTCTGTGCGCTGCTGCTCAGCAGAGCTGCGTGACAGGAGCCGGGAGCAGTGGTGTTGTGAGGGCACAGCAGGAAGGGCGGGCAGGGGTCACTTCCCTACGCTCCCCTACCCTTCATAAGGCTGCTGATAAATCCTGACAGGGGCCAGCTCGGAGGGGACTGGCTGCTGTGCAGCCACCTGAGCCAGCATGGCACGCTGAGGCGGCCCTGGGCACCCGTGCCAGACACCATTTCAGCCAGGCACGGGCTGCTCTTCGCTCCGTAGTGCTAAAAGCAGGCTGACCCACGCAGTGGGTACTTGGGGCCATACACAGTAGCCTTAACTGCATTATTTTGTAGCATAAGCCATAGCACCTGTGATGAAAGGAGGGAATACTCACTTCAGTATTAACAGTTTTCCTTTCTGCAAAAATGTAGCCTTTTGTTTCAAAGAAGAAATGAGGATAGGTTAAAAACATCAAGTATGCATCTGCCTTGATTCCCCAAGAGCAGAGTCTTACCATTCCATATACGTAAATGGTAAAATTACCCCCATTTCCTTAAGAGTCCTAAAGTGCTACAGGTATTTACACACTAACAAAGACTCTTCTATGTTAACAAGAGATTTCAATCATGTAGGGAACTGCACAGAGGTGGCTGGCAGAGAACAAAGAACACAGATGCAGAATAACAACTAACACATGGGAATTTTACCACATACAGAAAAAATTACAGATGTTTTTAGCAAATGCTGAAGTGAAAGATTTTCCAGTAAGAATACCATTTAACAGCAAATTATTTCCTCCTGAAAATGGATTCCCATTGCAAACAGCTTCAAGTTAACTGTTTTAACAATGCATGCAAAGCCAACTTGCAACTACTCATATTTGCTAACACCTAAATTAGATGCTATAACTGTCAATGCAATTCAGTCTTTTCACAGAATCACAGAACCAATCAGGTTGGAAAAGACCTCCAAGATCAAGTCCAACCTATGACCAAACACCGCTACGTCAACTGGAGCATGGTACCAAGTGCCACGTCCAGCCTTTTCTTAAACACCTCCTGGGACAGTGACTCCACCACCTCCCTGGGCAGTACATTGCAAAGCCTAATCATTTCTCTGAAGAAATTCCCACAAATGTCCAACCTGAACCATCCCTGGCACAGCTTGAGACTATTGTCCTGCACCAGTCCCCTGGGAGATCAGCCTGACCCCACCTGGCTACACCCTCCATTTAGGGAGCTGCCAAGAGAGATAAGGCCACCCCTGAGCCCTGTCTTCTCCAGGTTAAACAACCCCAACTCCTTCAGCTGCTCCTCATAGGACTTACCCTCCATGCCCTTCACCAGCCTCACTGCTCTCCACTGGACACCCTGCAGCACCTCCATGTCCTTCCTGCGCTGAGGGGCCCAGAACCAGACACTGCCCTCGAGGCGGCTCACCAGTGCCAAGTACTGGGGGACAATCACCGTCCTACTCCTGCTGGCCATGCTACTTCTCACATAAACCAAGATGCCTTTGCCCTTCTTGGCCTGTGCTGGCTCATACCCAGCAGCTGTTGACCAGCAGCCCCAGGTCCCTTTCCAGAAGGCAGTTTTCCAGCCACTCTGCCCCAAGCCTGTGGCACTGCAGGGGGTTGCTGTGACCCAAGGGCAGGACTCAGCATTTCTCTTTGTTGAGCCTCAAACTCTTGGTCTCTGCCCATCACTCCAGCCTCCAGATCCCTCTGGGCATATTTTTAATATTTTCACTTGAATATACAGGGAAAGTCATAAGCCACAAAATTAGGGCTTTATATATATGTATATGTGATTTGTTCTAGAACTCCTAGACCACATAAGGAACCTTTCAGATGTAATTTTGAGTAATTTGTTTACTTTTCAGTACTGAATCAGCACTTGGAGACTTAATTTTTCTATAAGACATTCTTTCTAGGCAGGACAATAACCCAAGGCCAAGGTCTACAAATAGGTTTCATGATGTACTTCAAGTGTCATTTTCTCCAACAACATTTAAGCAATGGTTTCAAATAGTATTTTCCTTGTTCTGGACCTCAGATAGCCCGTGAAGTGTTTGTAATTTTTAATAATTGGCCTTTCCGAGCCCATCTCTATGCTGGGGCAGTACGAGCACCGGGGTGCAGCCCCGGAGCCCGGGGAGCGCTGCCGCCGCAGGGCCCCGCCCGGGGCCGCCCCTCGCCGGTCCCGGCCCCGCTCCCGACCCGGAACGGGCACTACCGGCGCTGCCAGCCGCTCCCGGCTAATTAACTGTAAAAACCGTGTCGCGGGGGATAATAATTTTTAGAAGGGCGATATTTTTGACTAAGCGCCAGGGAGGATCCCGGAGGTCCCGTTATTGATAAACGAGGAGCTCAGCGCTCCCCCGCCCGTCTCCCAGCGCCGGCCCGGCCGCGCCTGTCGCCTCAGGTGTCCCGAGCCGGACACGCAGCGGACGCCTTCCAAGTGCTGTGATACACGGCTACAGAACCATTATCTCCTTCAGCCGTGTCTTAACTGGGTAAAGATCACCGCGGGTAGCATCTCTCAGCGTTCCTTTGCTCCGCATCACGGCTCCCACGGCATTTAAAAACAGAGCCGCGATCTCCTTGCGCTGAGAAAGACACTGCGGGCGCTGCCCTCAGCTCCACGCTTGAGGAATCTGCCGCTCCCTAAGAAAAGCCTGGATGAGGGGTGGGCAGACCTGCTGGTCAAAAGGCTGCAGGTGCTGCCACAGCGGGCTTGCAGGAGCTCAAGGCCACTAATTAAGACTTAGCAGGCCCACCGGTCTGATCACAAAGCAAATTGCTGCTGTTTGGCAGAGGAAAGGGGTAACTGCTTCCACCTATGGCCTACCTGGAGCTGGGCTACAGGTGCAGCCCAAAATTCACCCGCAGAGCACACACGCTGGTTCTGAGGAGCTGCAGCAAAGTGTAGTATGATGTTTATTGAAGGTATTGATTCACACATTATTAGGAGCACATGACCACTTTAGGAAAGGTTATCAGAAATACAAATATTTTAAGTCAGACGTAAACAACCATCTGGTCCACTTTTGTACATGCTAAATGTATTTTTTTTCTAGATTTGTCCATAGGCATGGTTAATAGCCCACTTTCTTTTGGCAGAGTACTCTGTACAGACTGACCTGGCCCAGCACTGGCATTCAAAAATAGAAATCATAGTGAAGTTTTTTGGTTTTGTTTTTGTTTAAAAAGGGGAAAAAAAGACATGTGAACCTCCTATTCAAAAGCTCCGTTGAGTCTGGCAAGCTAAGCTGGAAGGCAAAAGTAGAATACAATGGAAGCCTCCTCCAAGAAAAGAAAATTTACAGCTTTTATTAGGTATTACAGGTAACCAGAGTATGCTTTAATAGTCACTGTATGGACCAAGGAGATAATACAATTAATGTGAACATAATATATTACTGAACTAGTATTTCCATAAAACTTAAAAAGACTTTACCAGATCAAAAGACTGCTTTGATCTGGTAATCTCAAAAGGGTTTTTTATTTGTTTACAAATATTCTTGTTATATATTCTGCAATTCCAGAGCTGAGGCACTACAGCACAGGCATCAAAAATCTCAACCAAATTCCCAGTTTTTATATATCCTATGATTAAAACTTCTTAAAAAATCTTTTCCATACAACTTCAATCTCAAATCTCTTAAGTCTCTTAAATTTGTCCTCAATTGCTAGTGTTTTTTGACATCAAAAACCACTAACATACTTGCTCCTGAGGATAATTAGCGCCCAAATTATTTTTAAAGTATACCTGAAATACATTGATAATTTACAAACACGTTTCAGGGTTAAATGATCCATAAGTACATGAGTCTTTGGTAAATAATAACTACTCTGTTCTTTACTCAGTTAAAAAACTTAATTATTTTTAAATCTAGATTAACTGATTTTTTAAATAATTATTTCTCTAATGAATAAGGCTCACAATGGCACAATGCTGAGTGGGATGAATGGCTGTATGTATCAAAACCCAAAAGATGTTTTCAGGCTACAAATCCTGTTAATACTAGGTTCCTGCTCTGGCTCATTTTGGTTTTGTGCTGCTCAGCCAGCCTCAGGAATCTAGATCTGAATGAGAGCTTTCTAATGAATTAGATTTCCAACATTTAAAGGTGCCAGCAATCTAGAAAATACTGTCCATTGCAAAGATACATTCTACAGTAGGTACTGGATTGCATGCTAAAAACTACAACAAACCAATTAGTTTAAGTTTGAAATAATACATTACAGCTGCAGTATTTCCTAAAAATGTCTGCTTTACCACTTATGCAGTGTAACAGAAAACCTATGCACTATGCATGCGTGTGGAGCTGAGGATGACTGCTTGCTCCCAAAGGAAACTTAAAGGCACAGGATATAGGTAATGTGAATGGAAACAAACATTGGCTTCCATTTTATTACGAGAATCCAATTAGGAAGTGAATGCCTAAACTGATATTTTACTGTTTGTGTACTAGATGCCTTCACTTTGGCTAAAAGATACTATATCATGTCCTTTAAGAAAAAATAGCAGTATTAAATAGATCTTATCATTTCAGAGGAGAAATAAAAATATGTCTGCTTTAGTTTTGGCTTACAGAGTTTTAGGTTTTATTTTAAACGTGTCCAAGAACTGATCAGATTATGTTTTATAACTGTTACAGTTTTACTGTTCTACTAGATTTTTTTTTATTATCTGCTTTGTTAAAGGATAAATTACATTTGAGACAATAAATAATATAATTTACAATAAATAATTTTCAAGTCAAAGTATTGTACTTAGAAAATAATGTAATACTGTAATAGAATCTTCAAGAACAGTTCCATTTTATATATTCTGCAGCAAAAATAACATTTCTAGTAGGAAGGAATTACTTATAAACCTAGCAAGATCTACACATTCACATGTGTATGTAAACAACTTAACAAGGTTTATTATGTTCCCAGAAAAGCTATGCTTTTACAGTAGGTTTTCAGCTAAATTTTATTATAATATGATGGTAGGAAATATATAACAGTGCTTATGTTTAGCTCCATCACAAGTTTTAAAAAAAAAGAAATTGAGTGCTATTATTTACAAACAGCAATTTTCCTTTTACTTCACAAGTGACTGTATCTGTGTGTGAACAAAATGTTAGGGCGAGGCATTCCAGATGAACTGCAGCTAAATTTGGATGAGGATGATTTCAGGATGAACAGTGAAGGTCTTGGCAATAAACACCTAGAAAGGATATGAAAAATACAGCAAAGTTTACAGACAAAGCAACATTCAAGAGCAAAAAAATTAGTTGTTAATGTGCCAGACTTTATAATTGGTGTGTGCAGGAAATTCAGTACAGTAAATGCTATTTATGAAACACAGACGGCAACAGGAGCAAACTAAATCAGAAAAGGAATCTAAACTCTGTTGTATAAGGATCAAACATCTTTCCAGTCCTTTATGTTTCAAGCCATGAAATAAATAAACAATGGAATCCTGTGTAAACAACAGAAACCTGTTTAATTTAAGCTGGGCAAAAACTGCAAATGACATTAACCACCCTATAAAAAGTTGGATCGTAAAAAAAAAAAACCTGATTAGAGACCAAAAATGATCTTCAACTTTGGTTTCCATCTCTTATGCACTAAGAATAGACATGTTATCACCACTACTTTAGGAAAGGAAGAAATGATCCTACAACCTAGTAATTCACATCAATGACTATTTACCTTTTAAATTCAGGCAATTGTATAGCTTGTATTTCATCTAATAATACAAACAGGAGTTTATCATAAGCCTAATATAAATTCTTAAGTATTTTCATGCTGTAATTACCTAAAAGTTAATTGTAGAAGTCAATTAAGTGTGCAAAAATAACATCCATACTAAATCAGAATTTCATAATGAATTATGTCAACCTTAGGATGGATTAACACAACACATTGTATAAATTATTGCTTAAAAATTGTTATGAAATTCTAGTGAATCATATTGATTAATGACAAGTTAAAAGACTGGTCAGACTGATCTCATGGATATAAACAGTGGCATTGTGTCAAGGGGAGCTTTGTTTAAGCTTGAGAAAAACTTTATCACCAATATATTTTTTAAAGAATTTGGGAAAAAAATCAAGCCTGATTTGGAATGGGTTGGTGGTGAGCTTGACAGTTCACTATGTCACCAGACCGAGTCCTACCTTTGCTTCATGATACAGTAAAAAATTCTAATTCTGCCCAGAGAATTTGCCATGTAATAGATATGGTCATTTAGCAAGCTGTAATGACCTAGTGATAGATTTTTTTTTTTTTTTTGTAACACAGGTTAACTTATTACTTTTTACACAGTTTGATTTTAGCTATTTTTTTAAGAGACTTTGGTATAGTTTTTGAGCAGTCCTTTGTTTTATTTACTTAGTGGATTTACAGTTAAGAGATAGAATTGAAAACAAATTTGAGAAGTTATTAAAGAACTCTGTGGCAGTTTTCATTATCTTTTTATCTCTCTCTGTACAAATAAATTTACCGAGCTAAGAGCTATCTATTTGTAAACTGTGAAGGCCTCAGTTTCACAAGCTTATGTTTCTTAAACACAACAAAATAAAAAATTGGTTTGTGCTCAGAAAAAACAAAGTTCTTCAAATTAGATTTTATAAAGTCTTGAAAAAATTGACTTCTCATACATTATTACATTATACTCTAATATTTTCTTGCACATCACAATTTTATGGAGAGTCAGGAAAACTATTACTAGTAGTGGAGATTCATTAAAAACAGAAATCTAAGTGAAAAGTGAATTGGTATTGTGGTTCTCCCATTTCTAGAAAAGTAGTTCATTACCCTTACAACTGTGGGCCATAATGGACAAAAGAATTTGTTTCCATATCTGTCTTTCATTTCACAATTTCAAAATATCATGGTTAACTTCCATATTGCTGTATTTATGTCTAGGTGAAACATTTATGGAGACTAATATAAAAACTGTCACTTTAATCAATCAATTGTCCTGACACTCCATTACTGATACATAGGATATAGAGGGTTTAGATTCCCCTAGCCTATGAAATTTATGAACAACTTCCATTCAACATCCAAAGAAATATAGAAACTGGAGATGAGAAAGTCCTCTTGGAACATCCCTTTCATTGCATTCCAAATGCAAGCCTGTTAGCTGAGTACATTAGAGTCATCTGATCAGTTTGAATAGTTTGTGGTTGGTCAAAATTTTCTGCAGTATTAAGAGTAAAGGCAATAAAAACTTTGAGATTTTCTAGTCCTAGCTAATCCAAATGACTTTACCATACTCCTGCTATAACTCAGTAGATGTTAATATTGAATATGATTGGTTTGTGGCTAACATACTTCTACTTTTGCTGTGATCAAACAAATTTAGTTTCTGGTTGGCTTTATATTATGTTGGAGTGTCTTAAGATCCACGTCAATAACGCATGGGTTCAAATAACTAATCTGAGATGCATCAAGTAAGCAATTAAGACATAAAATAAGTTTAACAGATAATATATTAAAAACTTTTTTTACCTAATGCTCAACTTATAAAGCCCTTCTATGTAACAATATATGTAAGATATTTTATATAAACAAAGCATTTTTAATTTTATATACACAATAATTAAAATGGGATAGAATTTGGATCCTAAGTAATTTAAAACTGACATTTAATTCTATATCTGTGACTGTTTAATTGCCAATTGTTGACTGCCACCATTGGAGCACTCTCAGTAGCCCCTGTACTGACAATATTACAACCCCTATTGTTCCAGCTGGGGAACTAAACCAGCCAATGGAGAATCAGGTAAGTGCCAAATAATTCTTTTACTATATGATGCTGTTTTGCAAGGTTTGAAAATATATTTATGCTCTGTAAGATGGAATAATAAAACTTTCGATCTGTAGGTTTTGGAAATCAACTTTGCAAAACTGTGCAATACAGTAAATCAGATGGCACTTACCTGACCCTTGGCTGGAGCTGTGCCCCTATAGCATCCCACTGCGGATGTGAAGCCAGAAGTATCTGACATGTTAGGATACCTCTAGGAATGTAAATCTGGAAACAGTGACTTTGAGGGATCTGAGAAGGGGAAGAAAGGAGATTTTCAGTTCACTTTATGGAAAGCCTTTGCTGCAGCTTATTATGCAGCAGGTGATCAGAAGTTTAATAAGTGCACTTTCACACAAAATTGTGTATGTCAAGTTTTCTTTTGGTAGCACTTCCTGAATGGGGTAGTGAGATAAGAATGACTTAAAGTCAGGATCAAGGGAAATGTGGAGTTTGCTGGGTGTTTTTCTTAAAACAGAGGGAACCAGACTTAAGGAAAAGTTTAGTGGTAGCAACTAAAACCTATTCCAGTACTATCCTTTATATGCATAATTTAGGAGGAAAATATTCGAATTTGTACCTTGTATCATCCCAGTGGTAGCTCATCCCAGTTGGGGATCCTCTTGAATCTGATGAATGTTTGTAAACTACCAGCAGGCAGTGTTTACAAAGCTGTACTATTCGTTGGCAACACTGGAGTTGCTCAGGAGTCACTGCCTCTGAGCCTTTACTGAATATGGTTTCCCAAGAGCTCCTATTACAGAAAAAGAAACAAATTCACGGTCTCTGTCACAAATTGCAATCTAAGAGCTTTACTGCTTTATATCAGATTTAACAACAGATGAGCAAGAGAAAAAGCATGGCCTTGTGTATGTACAGGAAAGGTTTATACTATTTAACACAAATACTGGCAGATGCTGAGTCCAAAACACAAAGTAAGAAGTTAATCTTTATATGGGAAATGCCCACTGCCATTTTTCATTTGGTTTGTTCCCTGAAGTGTTTACAGAGCCATTGCTTAGGTTTAGCACATAAAGGGTTACTGTCACAAAACTATATTTGTCTTACAACAGGAATAACACAAAACACTTAATTCTTTTTAACAGGCTACCACCTCAATGAAATTATGATATTAAAGGAATTAATAAAAGTAATAAATTATTTCTGAATGTCCACACAGCATAATAATACTTTTATCTTAAGTACATGATACTAAGAAACAAATATGAAATTAGTTTACAGGAGATTACTATGTGCTCTGCTTCCCTATCCAAAAAGTCATATGAAGAGAGTCTCTCAGTTTAGTCATTCAAATATTGCTTATTATTTCCTCTGGTCACATGGGGTTGGTTATCTACAATTAAATGCAACTTGAAAACTACATCTATAGAAAAATTCCTTTTGTTTTCTTAAGAAGCCATTTTCCTTTGGGAACAAAAAACCACCAGGGGCTACCACACCAATATAAATCAGGTGTGTTTCAGCATAGAAGACTACAAAAATAGTTCTTTGCATACACCTCAACATCTTTGTTTGTGCAAAATTCTGATCAAATTATAGATCATTCAATCTGTTTTAAATGGCAACATGGTGCTTGTGAAGACTTTTTTTTGGACAAAATTATTATCCAGTAGCACAGATGGTTTGTAAGCTTGAATTTTTTGTTTGTGTATGAAAGAAGCACTTCATAGAGTGAGGAAAATTTGTTGCATCTGGCTTCAACACAGCAACCAGGCCGATTTAGCCTTGCCCACAGAGAGCAGCAGTAGACTTCACAATGCCAGTGTGGAAAGTTCTTCCTTAAAACAACATCATAGAACCAGCAAGCTCGCACCTGCCTAGTGAGGCTTTTTTAAACTGGGCTGCATTTCATTGTAAGGCTGGTGAGACACTGGCACACGTTGCCCAGGGAGGCTGTGGATTACCCATCCCTGACAGTGTTCAAAGCCAGGTTGGATAAAGCCTTGAGCAACCTGGTCTAGTGGGAGGTGTCCCTGTCCATGGCTGGGGGGCTGGGACTGCATGATCTTTAGGGTCCACTCCAACCCCTTAACATTGTATGAATCAATGATTCTATGATTAGGATGGAATCAAGCATTAATGACTAAAAGTTGAGCTGTATGTATAGCTAACTGATTTATCAGCCTGACTCCTCTGTGTAGATGGTGTGTTCCAGCTGAAAACATTCAGTCCTACAGAATTTTCATTGCAAACATGAATTTTAATGATGCAAGCATTTGTCCTTAATTATCATTCATACAATTGTTTAAGAAGTATTGTTTGTATACATCAAAACTGTTTAATTTCACAAACTGAATAATCATAGAACCATTTAGGTTGGAAGTGACCTCTTAAGATCACTGAGACATACTACTACTTTTCTTTAATATATTTTTCTCAATTGTTTTCTGTCTGGGAACTGTCCACATGTATTTTTATATACAAATTTTTCTATTGTCTTCAGTCTTTCCTCATAAAGTCGTGTTAGGAGAAAGCAGCAAGATGGCAGTCTAGGTATTACATTCATTCAAGAGATTCACATTGCTACACATAATTATATTATAATTCACTCCACAAAACTCAGAAATCCTGTAGAAGAAACCTTCCTGATAAATTCCTTAGGTTCTGGACTTTGTGATAACTTTTCTACAGTTAAGAGGCATTTTTTCAGTGACAAATAATATACGGCCTGCTGCAACCATGGCTGACTATGAACTTTGTTGATAGTTCATATAGTTACCCTAAAAACAAAAGCTGAGATTTGAAAACAAACACATGAATTTTAATGACCTTTCATATAAATGTGCCTGTGCAACCTCCTCCATGTGTTAGACAGATTCAGTTTATTCTCCATTATACTGCAATCAACAGGGACCAGATTCTGTTACCTAAGTTTAATTGGTTATGCTGTAACTTTAGCTTCCATACATCAGTAAGAAATCACAGATTCCTCACCAGATACAAAAAAGAGGAATTGTTTAATACCCTTGATATGATCCCTCAAATCTATATTTCTATATTTCTATTATAGAAATCTATAGTTCTACCAATGCCTTTGATTTTAGGAATGTAGATTCTGAAGTGTAGGTTATTGAACTTATTTATATGTCCACATCTTTTCTTCTCTGCAGAAATTTTGTATTTGCTACCCAAACAAAAAACACCTGTTTACATGGACATTTCATATTCTGCATATACTTAACTTACTACCAGTATGAGAAACAGTGAATGTCATCAAGCACAGAAATTTGAACTGTTTATTAGTAAATCACAGAAGTGACATTGCATTTGGCATGAGATATCAGCTGCACTGGACTCTCCTTACGTGTCTGGAGCACAAATACAAACAATGATTTCTGTTGATGGCAAGTCCACATTTGACACAGTGGTCTGGCCTAAAAATCATGCACCATCCAGTAGAAGAGTTGACTTAAGGCTGAAATATTTTGAATATAAGATTTTTTCCTTAGATTATTATATTTGTAAATACATTACTAAGTGTTTGATTCCATTTCTGAAAAGGTTGGCCTTGACTGCTAGGTTTAATTCTACTAAATATCTTACTGTGCTTTTAAAACAAGTTCAATGTATTACATTGTTCTTGTGAATGAAAATGAGCAACAAAGTATGCCAGCATTGATTGTAAATGTGAAGTTATGAAGAAGAAGAAAAGAAAATGGCTTACCCTGAATTACAGAAACAGTTCCATAGGCCTTGGCCATGGCTCCAAAGTAAGCGATTAAATACACGGTTAAAAAGACGATAGAGATGTAAATTTTCAATGTCTGGAGCTTTCCAGACATGCTGTAGAACTGCACGGACACTTGTCCTGACTATATCCAAAACCTAGGAAAGAGCATTCCAAGTAAATCAAGAACATTTTGCAAAACTGGAACCCAACTTATGGCTGCTGCCTTGCACACATACAGACAGCTATCCCTATACATATGACTGCATACCTGTAAATTCCTTCAGAACTCTGGGCTTCATTTCTCTGCATTCATCAGCTAACTTTTATTGTATGTTCTTTCTGTTAGTAACATATTTTAAAGCCAAATCAAAGTATTTTATTTTTATTACCAAAAAAGTTAATTTCTGGTTCTTTTCAGTCTGTTCAATACTAGCTTTGTTAAATGACAGAAAGGGTAAAAAGAAACAAAATGGACACAATAAAGACTAGAAGCAACTTAATTAACGGAAGTATTGTATACCTTCTTTTCCCACTTCCTCGTGAAATACCATCTATTTTATAAAGAACTAAAATATCCCGAAAAACTACCAACTCTCTTTGGTTTTATGTCTGTTTAAGCTCTGTGTTACCCTGGATCAAACTGTATTAGTGTACCTGGCAGGAGAGAGTGTAATGAAATCAGTAAGGAAGAAAATAATCAGCAAGATATTTAAAATAGAAACATTTATAGACATGCCATGGATTTATTACATACAGACTACATTTAAAGGCAAGAGCATAAAGGCTGAGCTGCATTCAATATAGTGCTAGACAGCTGCATATCCAACTTACCAGAGTCCTGGACACAGCTCTGCACATCCCACTGAACTGAGGCATGGAAGGAAGGTGGGATTCATTGTGCCTGCTTTTAAAGATCTGGACATTCTCTTAACTCAGTCCTCTATGTTCCCTTCATAATCCCTGGAGAGAATCAGACTCCAGAGAGTCTTGGATTCTGCCTATTTAGATACTATCAGTAAGTCTGGGAATAGTTTCGTGACCAAAGTCATATTCAGGCCCCATATTGGCACAAGTATGGAAGAATGGTGTGGAATTGCAATTTTTAGGTCCTATATAACAAACTGTTGTTTATAAATTGTCTGACAATGAAGGAAACAAAGCTTAAATAAACAAAATGCTTGCAATAGCACAAGGAAGCTGTGTAGTATGCCTAATGGGCAGAAAATCTATAGATACCTAATAATGAGAGCCTTGATGAAATATGGTTTTTTACATGTTATTTAACATCTTTCTGAAGACCTGGGATTAGTCTGCATGCACAGGTTTTGCAGTAATTCCATGTACATAATAACCCAAAACCAACACTGTCCTCTCTGTTGGGAATCTTTATGAATGTAGGTGTCTAGTGCACTAAAACCCACACCCATGGCCAACTCCTCCCAAAGAGTGATATAGAAAAAGTAAAATATTGAAATCTAAGGGTGCTGATCTTTTTCAGTGACAGCAGGGGCTAAATCCAGGTTTTTTACTGTCTCATGCCTATAGAAGAGGCCCAGACTCTCAGACACTTCCTTAGCAGCATTAGCCTTCATGCTTCTCCAGCCCTTTTCCTTGTGTCTCACCTGTCCAAGGCATTACCACACACATGGCCACTATCTGGGGTCCAACACACCTCTGAAACAACTTAGTCCCTAAAGCACTTAAGGATCAGCCCTACATTTCTTTGCAATGTATAGACTCTGTATAGACTCTCTCACTATGGTCCAAAAGACATAATCTAAGAACCATTATGCCAGCAAGAGTTTTTACTTCTACTGTAGTACCTGGAGTTGAAGAAAACTAAGAGCTGAACACCTTGGAGCAAATCAGCAGGCTGCTAGGTATTCTGGGGAAAAAAAAATCTTTATTGCTGTTTTTACTGTGCTGATATTGCCAATATGCCAGAGCAGGAAATGTGCCTGTTAATTGTCCTTAATTTGCAAACATAGCAAAAAAAAAAAATCATCCAGAAACCTACATCTTCATTTTTCTAAGTTAATTTCCCTAGCTTGCCTTCATCTTTCTGTTTAATTTACATCATTTACTTTAACAAAACAAATTATCCAGGTAAAACAAGATGTTATGAAAGGGTCTACTCAAAACCCTCTGGTAACCATCAAACCACTTTTAAAGAAATTATGTAAAGTGATGCAACATGAAGCAGTCATAACTCCTCCCATACCAAAAATCTCTTTGTATTGAAAGTCTTAGAGGTTAAATTTCTTTTTAACATGAATTGATTTAATTGATTTACTCTCAACTTACTTCTGAATGCCTCCTGTACCCACTCTGTAATGCCAGAATATTACACACTAAGAATATAAGTGTAAGTTTAATTTTTCTGTATCATGTTGAATAATTGTTAAGCAAATACAGCTGTCAGGAATGAACATTGTGAAATCTAGTACATTGCTCAGGTATTTTCTTCTTGTGTGTTAGAATTTCCCAGTAAGTAAGAGTGAAGGAGACTGAGATTCTGTTTTGTATTTCACAAAGTTGAGAAAGGTACCTTTGAGACAGATTCCTTACTTGCATAAATATTCTCCTCCTTGCTCATTCCTCCTTCACCCACCTCATTGGAATATAAAACATACTTCTTTCAAATCAACAAAAGACATTTGGCAGTCCTCAGCTGCAATGTCATTGTCAAAGTTAATCCGTTTTTATAAACTACCCTTCTAAGAATAACTATCTGATTGCTTGAAGGGATTGAGGTTAAAAGCAGTTTTTAAAAAAGTCAAATCATTTCCAGTGCAAGCAAAGATGAAGGGCTCAGTAGTGCTTCAGGAATTATAAGTCTCCTAAAGTTGTAAAAGATGTCCTCACAAGAAGAGCAAAAAGTCCACATTTCTGATTGTGCAGTTTTTGTAAGTAACAACCTGGCACATCAATCTCTGTCATCTGGACTTAGTACATGTGCCCTTGGTTTAACATGACTGCCAGTCAAATAAAGGGCAGAACAACCTTCTATTGGAGGCTTTCTGAAATAACGCTTAAAGGAGAAAATTCTTTGCTTGGTAGGTCCATTTTTTATTCAACATGATCTATTCTAATATTGTGGGTCAAATACTCGAACAGCCAAGCGCAGTATCACTACCTCTAATGCAGTTTTAATATGCCTGGTCTGAAATGCTGACTGCTGTAGTAGCCCTTATCAATCAAATCTGCTGAGTGAACACCCTTCTAAGAATGTTAGCTAGAGCTTAGGAATTTAAGCACTAATCATTTGCTTGCTTTTTTTAAAGCAGACTAATTTTTTGAGAAATTGATTTTTAAATTATAATCCAGAACAATCGTGCTTTCCCAAATATGATGCAATTTAATATCCTATAATAGAATTAATGCACATCCATGTTAGTATCAATAGCCACTACTTTGGCATCTCAAGTCACTCCCAACTACTGCTAAACACCAGTAGAAACACTGCTAAGCATCTACTGTAGACGACCTTCTGAAAATAAAATATGTCACTTACTTTTCGTTGCTTTGCTGAATCCAGTTTTACCAACCAATAGGATGACACTTTTGTTTTATGATACTTCCAATTATCCATAATCTGTGGTCATTGTAAAACACAAGATAAAAAATACACATTAAAACAACTGAAAGCTGGTCTTTCATTCATGAGCACTCCTAACCCTTAAAAATGTGAGTACGTTTAAGACCACTATGAGAAATTTTCTCCAAAAGAAATAGCAAAATATTTGCAAGTTTATGTGGGGCAACATTTGCAAAGATCTGTGTAATACTTCAGTTTAATACTACCCTCTTTTCTACCTGGTTCTGACAATCATACACTACAAAGCAATTAGAAAGTTGTCTTGACTGACTCAGCTCAGATTTTTTGAGAGTAGTAAGTTCAATAATGCATAACTGCTGATCTATTTAAATAGTGAGAGGTTTTGCTGCATATGGGACATTAGACAGACCTGAAAAACATCTTTTCTATAAATAATCATATTTGAACTGCAACACTCTCCTTCCACAAAAAATTTAAGTGCTACCAAAATAGCTCAAGCTGCAAACATACATTTTTATTCTCATTTTGTTATTTTATCTTTCTACTCTTCTCCAGACCTTCAACAAGTCCTGTCTTACCAGCACTCATTTTCCTCCACGACGAAGTATTTCCCATCAGGAATTGGCTATAGCCAGATGAATTTTAAAAAAGTTCTGCCACAGGAAGGTGCAGGGCTCGCCAGGCTGGCGCTGAGTGAGGAAGCAGGGCCAGATGGAGCACTGGCACAGAACTGCGCACGCTCAGGGCATCAGGGACAACATTTAACGAAGCATTTTAGTTCTGCTTCTGAGGAGCCCAATCTGCTGGTTGTGAATGCTATCTTCCCCCATCACCAAATCAACCATCATTACAAAAGAATTCCTTTCCACTCCAAGGTAGCTGCAGAGATTACTAGAAGCATAATCAACATTCTGGAAGCTCACAGAGCTCAGGATATTTCTGGCCAGATAATAAATCAGATGAATTTTAACACATCAGGGACTGTGCTCACTACATCAGAGCACAGGTGTTAATTTGAATCCTTCCATTTTTTCTTCTAAACTGAGAAGAGAACATCTATCTTTATTTTTTTTCTTTTCCATCCTGTTAGTTTCTTTGCATTAAATATTTACAAGGTATTTAGACAGCGTGCAATTTCTGCTTATGCAAATTAATATTAAGTACTGGGGTTTAATTGACCTTTAGTTCGGCATTGTTTCGCATGTCTTTGATACCAAACTACAAGGCTCAGGACAACATTAGATGTGAGAAAGGCTAATTTGGCAGACAAGAGGCAAAAAGTGTGTGGCTGGTGTTCTTTATGACCCTCACACCTCCATTCTGCCTGCAGCAGACCATTCTGAGTTCTCTAGAATGCCTGCTTGAGAGCAAGTTAAACAGGTCAGGATCTGTTTTAACAATATCAGATGAAATATGAATTGTAACATTCTTCTTGGCTTACTTAAAAGTTTGAACTTTCTCTACAATGAAAAACTGAATTTTCCTAACCCTCCTGATTATTTCTCATATATTTTATAAGGACATAGGAATGTTTTCAGTGCTGCTCTTTTAAGGTCAGAAAGCATGCAAAGCTCCAAGCTTTCAAATTCTTTTGAGTTATCCTGAGTTCTGGAAGTTTTAGGGCCACAGGAGCTAATGAATCATAGATTGAGCTTTTTACTTTCCTTCATTTCAGTAGCCTAAACAGTGTCTAGCCTGTTCTTCTTTCTTATTTATATATACTTACATCCTCTATAATTAATTCAGATTCTTCATTTGTTTTTCCTGGGAACTTGACTTTCAAGTCATTGATAAGGAGAAGAGTCTCTTTTGTCAAAGCAACTTCTTGCTCTTTTGTTTTCTGTTGCAGCAAAGACTCACTCTAAAAGCCAACATGAAGCATTCCATTAAATCACATTACAAAGATGTTTGACAAAAAAACCCCTCTAGAATGACATAACATATATTATTAAAGTGCATAGACATATTATCTAATACAGAACTAATATATATCACATACATTAATGCAACACCATTACTTAGAATTGTCAAGAAATCCAAGAAAAACAGTTTAAATCTAAGTTTGTTTGAAATAGAATAAACAAACAATATTCCATATTTATGGTGCCCACAATTTAAAGTATAAATTTGAAATGGAGATAACAGAGTTTAAATTTTAATCCAACATAATGAAAAATATTATTAGTCATAAAAAGCATCATTTCAGTTCCTCACTTAAACAATTTAACATAAACTGGCAATATATCACAAGGCCAAGATTTCAGGAAGCATTAAAAAGGACCCTTTTCTCCTTCTCTAGTCAGTAAGGGATCTGGGGGTCTGACAGTGTCTTCAGTTGCCCAGAGTTTTGTTTAAAGTATCAGTGCTTTTTATACCAATACTGATCTGAACCCCTGCAGTGTCTGCAGAGGACCATCTCTGGAGGATTTGGAGGTCTTCTTTAAAACATAGCACACTAATGAGAAGTGTTTCTGATCCTCTTTCTTTACTTTCACATACTTTTGCATTTTCACATTTGCAAGACGAAGTCAGTTTAACATTTTTCAAGAGTGAAATTCAAAATTTTTAGGCACTTCTAGTATTTGTATCCTGTAACAACTACAATACTTAAGGATATTTTTATTTAAGTGAGTGACAAATATTTTCAAGCACAAAAAAATACTTCGGTATTTGATACATGTTAATGCGGCTGAAATAATAAGATAGCAAATATTTTCAAATCCATTTTTGTTTATAACTCTTATAAGAATATGTCTGTAATTCCCAACTGTAAATTATTTATTTTAAATTTTGTTTCCCTACATTTAGAACATTTGTATCTCAACAGACTCCAAAAATGGCAGTATGCTGCTCTTTTCTTGCCCAGAGGATAGATAAACTAACACTTTATCATGCACAAATGATTTCTTCTTAGTAAGTCATAGTTTATCAATTTTAATGTTATTCTAGCAGTAATATATATGATATTATTCTTAGTTGCAAAAATAATTACGAACAGAGTTCCATTCAGAATACAGGGCTAAATTATAAGTAGTTTTTATCCATTCTGTAAGTAATTTTATTCACATCATTTTTAGGAAGCGTGACCTAAGCTCTATCACCCAAAGTAATTGTTCTGCACATCAAGATCATTTCTGTGGTGGAGCCTTCTCAATGAAAAAGAGAGTATGCTTTCTTACTAATGTTAATTTAAGTGAGTAGCCCATTTTTAACATCAGATGGTAAAAGACTGCTTTTAATCTTTCAGTAATTTGTATTTGATATAAAGTTAATGTGAATAGAAAAATCCATATTAGCACTGTCTCATTAAACTCTCAGAGTACATCGTGATGATAAAAGGGTACTTTTTAAACTTGAGATAGCTAATGTGATAAAAAATACCTTTAACATGTTGTTGTGAAGACACAATCTTAATGTCTTTCCAATTCTGTTAGCTGACTTTAAAGATGGAAAACCATGTTAAGGAGTATTTCACAAGATGTCAGCACACAATTTTAAAAGGATCCTTTTTCATCATTTAGACAAAGCCTCACAGGCAAAACAGACAATGAGCATTCTACCGGATAAAAATGATGATTAGAGATAGTAAATACTATGAAGCAAGTTAATTAGCATTACAAAAGGATTTCTCACAATCAAAGCTCACCACAATAGAGAGCGGCAGCAAATACGGGTTAAAAGTGCCAATTTGTTTTGCCCCATCTCCACACAAATTATTTGGGTGATGAAATATATAGGTCAGGCATCAAAGTAGGAATGGAAATGCTCTGGCACCAGCAGGCAGTGCAGTCCTGAATGAGGCTGGGGATTGATCCCTGCAAGCACTGTCTAGGGGTAAGTGAATATGGGCTCCATCATACCAACACAAAAGAAGAAATGCCTGGGCTGTGAAGGAGATACCAAAGAGGATGACAATCTGCTTACAAAATGAAAAAATGTACATGATTCATTAGTACATTGTGAATGTGCAACTAATCACACAAATTCCAAACAATTAAAAGTGTTTAATCTGGTCTATTAATAAAGCTGCTTGTCTGTCTCAAAGAGAGGGTTCAAATGAAAGATACTTCTTTTTTAAAAAAGAGAATGGCTCCTGAGTCAGTTACTGCAGTGGAAAATTCCAAAGACCACAAGCACTATATAAATTTTCAGTTGTTCACTTTGGAAGTACCACTCTACTGCAGTGGTATAGCATATGCAAAAAAGGTCCATTAGGAAAATGAATCTCACCTTCTACAATGGACAGTCATACAAAGACTTACTAGTGTTTTATTCTGGCACAATGTAGTTACACTTGGAATACACTTGGGTTTGAAATCTGGATGTATTTTTTGGAAAATCACTGTAAATATTTGGAAGGTAGGTACAGCCTTACATCAGAACCAGTAGACCCCAAACAAATCACAGAAAATATTTAAGAGAGGTAATGATCCTTTCTATCTTCAAAAGCCTATTGAGGAATGAAGGTTTTCCATTCTCTTAAGATTCCCATTTCCACAAAATTGAAATGGTAACCTCTGTATTGCTGTACCATGAACACTGAGACATCACAGCTGGCACTCATCCCATAGCACATACAGGCCTAGAGATCTTATATGCTCAAGTGCCTGTCAAAATAATCTTGACAACAGTACCTCGAGTTTTCTGATGTTGCAAAAATTACTAATTTATTTATTGAGTTTTAGAGAAAAATGGAACACATTTTGAATGCAACTGCTGTGTTAACTCACCCCTGAAGAGTTCATTGCTCCCAAGGTGGCTGTCTGAGAGAATCTGGCTGAAGATGGGCTACGACTTAAAGAGTGAGACCTGTTCACTGAGGATGCTCGCTGCATTTGGAGAGAAGCTTTGGCTGAAAAGGGGCGCTGCTCAGCCCCCTGGGACTGCATAGTGAGGATTGATATGGAACGAGGGCAGCTCACAGAACGCCTTATTGGACCTGTGGATGATGTGGGGGACGAATATGATGGAGACTTTACATTTTTATTTGAAGGTTTGCAGTTCATTCTACCTGCAGACAGATCAAATGAATGTTGTTATTACTTGTTATTTTCTTAACACCTGTTTTTCAGTCTTTGTAACTAAACACATATGATCAATGTGTGCACAGATGTACTATGTGTGTTGACTAACAACTATATATGTAGAAGTCAATTGTGCCAGATACCAATAATAAAGAATTTACACACTTATAGTGTGTAACATTTATTTCTTCCTCATATTCAGCTTTAATCAGGCAGACTCCAATCCAGTATAACATCCATGAGATTTATGAGAAAAGGCATGTGCTCTTTAGGTCAAACTGTATGTGACTTCTGTGTGTGGTTTCCTTACTATAAGGATATGGAAACAGGAGAGAAAATTTGCTCAATGGATCCCATATTTGCAGATCCAGTATCTCTCATTTGCTATGGCATAGTTACACCAGTTTTTAATTCAGCTTTCAGCTAAATAAATGCTACTATGACAAATAAAATTTTAGAAGCAGCATTATACATATGCAACTACATTATAAAATTTTTTGAGACAATACACCACGAAAACAAAAAACAACATGGTATATTTATTAATTTAGAAAACATTTTAAAGAAACTGAAACAAACAAACTAGTGCTTAACCCTGACATACAAAGTGGACACATTCTAAAAGACTGAAGAATTTAATAGAATTCATCATCAATGCCAGACTTCCTTGGAAAAGTGATCATTTAACTTACCTGATCGTTCCAAAGATTTGTATTTATTTTCTTCAAGATCATAAGAAACTTTTTTCTCTTTTTTTTCATTGTGATCTTCCTTTTCAGTTTCTTCTTCCGACTCTGACATGCTGCTACCACTATCACAGCTACTGTCACTGCTGTGGTTCTTAGGTTTCCTTGAGGAATGTCCACTTTCTGGCATAGAACACAAGGGCTAAAAAAGAAAAAATACCCAAGAAATTGAATCCCAAAGAAATACCCGGCTGTCATACTAGATCCCTGATTCAGGCAGGTTCAGGCAGTATTTGCACAGCTATAAACCCTGCCAAATTAGTTTGGAAGTTTGTCCTAAATTTTAGAATAACTGCTTAAATATTTCATTAAATTCATTCCACTGTAATTCTAATCTTTGTCACATGAAGAGCAGCATAATACAGTGAAGGGGGGGCTGATCATTTCAAGTATGAATTGCACTACCAAACATATTGAATTACGGTTTGAAATCATAAATCAATTGATAGAGAATACCATTTACAATCAGTTCAGGCTCCTCACTGATATTTGCAGTAACTGAAGCTACAGCTTAACAATGATCAACATGAAGTAGAAAAATACATCAGGGAACTTTGGCTGTTTTACTTCTACAAAGAAAGTGATTAATCCACATTCTGCAGAGAGCAGAAACCAAAGAATACATAGCAAGCTGTGCTGGGGGGTTTTGGTGCCTCATAGGCACAAGGGATTCAGTGTCATTAGCTAATTAATCCAGTGCTATTACCAAGGATACTGCAAGACGAAAACCAAAAAGATGGAGACAGAGAAACTGATCCAAGAACAGAAACTACAGTTTAAAAATTTTCACCTTCCATCTACCATCAGTCAGACACAAAAAATGCAGCATCTTTCACTACATCTGTTCTCCTAAGTAGGTTTATGTGGTCACCTTTTTTTCCTACACACTTTCTTTCCAGTCACTTCCGGCTGTAAGAAGCTATGCTGACGGCCTCATCTACCTAATGGGTTGCAATTAAAGCCCAGATTAAAAAAAAAAAATTAAAATCATAATTTCTGGATATACTTTGAGTCAAAGTGAAAAAGAGCTCTCAAGAAGAATTTAAATTTTCCTAACATCTTAGCATAATGTAATGCACCTAGATTTATTATAAGGGTAACAGGAAAAAGCCCCAAAACCTTCTGTTGCTGCAAGATACACTTTATAACTAAATAGATGCTACCTACACTTCTATTCCAGACAGGGAAGGGAAGGGATTTCTGCCACTAATAGTATGTTTATGCCATCCCAAGCTGTTAGACCAGATAAGGAGAAGTTAGAGAAGAATATTGCTTTGAGAAGAGCCCTGACAATTGTTGTTACACAAAGGATATGTTGATATGTATCTGTCTGCCAAAGGGATAAAAGTAAGGTGCCTCAACACACACCACTTTATTAAAAATAGTTCTTCTTATCAGGAAATGCTGTGTATGATGGAGACATATTGATCAGTCATTCCTGAGGAGTTACACAAGGTATAACAAACATTCTCAAGCACAGCTCAGGGGCTTTAAGATATATCTTATTCCATTTATCATATTCACAGTAAACAATATCAATTAACAAAGAAAAACAAAAAGAAAGATCAAAGAAATTACAAAATACAATAATGACAAATAATAGCTGAATCTGGGTATAAACTGATCTCTTAAAGATATATCTAATTGCCTAGATCATCTAATCACCTTGATTTTACCCTTACGCTAACCCAATTTTTCTGTGATTAAACTCGTCTGATCTTATACCACAAGAATTTAAATTAATTTCTCATTTCCTCTAGAATATCTGTTATTTTAGTTTCTTAGTCCATTGTCCAGCACACATGGGGTAACCCTCACAGTGTGTAGGTGTCAGGAGCCCTCTAGAGGTCATAAATAAACTGGACATTTCCAGAATGCACATCTCCATCTATGCAAAACTCAGTGATATTTTAAATGCAGGGAAAAAATGCCTTCATTCTGTGAAATTCTTGATTTTTTTTTCCTACACTGAATTTCTAATCACGTTCAAATAAAAATAAGGCTGAAATTCCTAGCAAATATGGAATAATTGTTACACGCAAAGCTTCTATTTATTGATACATACACAGCCCTCAACCTCTCCTATGTATAGATATGTATGTAGAAAAGTAGAGATTTATGTATGTTTCTATGTATGGGGGAGCATGAGGAGGAAGACACCTCTCTCTCCTAACTATTCCAGTTGTTTTGTTAGTTTTCTGAGTCCTGACTGTCGGGGTTTTTTCAAGGAAGAGTGCAACCCAAGGCAATGCATCTGAGTAAGAGAACCTTCTGCCAGCAGGGCAGCCACTGAATTTAAGGGGGGACAGATTCCATGACCTTCTCAAGGAACCTTTCATATTGGGTTACATGACATGAAAAGTACCGGTCCTATTTGTTTTGTTGGAGTTTTTTTCTATTAGATCCTGCATATGCAAATAGTTCTTTATTTGTAGGATTTTACGGTTAAAGATGAGGTTTACAGCTGGATTATTCTCTTACCTGACAGATTGACAGGCAATAGTACTTTTTACTGCCTCCCTCTTTCACCAAATTTCTATAAAGATATATATTAAGACATTACATATCTCATAGCAGCCTCTTTACAAAGAGGTGGCCAATTAAATGCATATGATTGGCCATATGCACCTTAACCCTTACAGGGAAGAGGTAATGCTCTTTTGGAAAAAATACCAGGACCATCTGCATGGGCATCTGTATTTCAAAGGGAGCACACAGGACATTATGAAACCAGGGAAATCTCTGGTTACATGGCTTCACTGTAGGCAGGGTTTAAATGATTGAGAAATGTATCAGGACCATAAAAAACATGCAGGAATAAGAATCCTGCGTAGCATGAAGTGTGCACAGTGTAAGGAAAAGAAACAGTCTCCCTGGATAAGCTAGTTTCATTGTTTTCATCAATTTTAGGGGAGGAGGGGGGAAAGGAAATTTTGGTCATAAGCAATTTTTTCTTTCTCCTCTAAGTGCAAACAGTATTGTATCAGTAAGGCAGCTGTAAGCTACACATTTCATTTGCCTGCTATAAAAGAAGACCATGGCATATAGTCTTACTCATAAATTAATCAAAATTCATCTTAAAATTAATTGAGAGAGGTTTCTCAACTTGGGCTTAGTACCCTGTTAATGTTCAATTAAATGTTACATCCTCCAGCCTGGGAACGCCTTGTGAGCAAGGAGCGTAGAGGCAGAATAGAGCAAGTCAGTATGCATACAGGCAACAAGATAGATGCTCTCCAAGGGTTGCTGGGAAAAGATAGGCTTCTGGAAAAAGTAAAAATGTGACTGAGATGTAAAACCTGAATAACTGACCAAATGTTAAAGAACTGAAAACAAAATTTCAAGGAAAAGAATCTCTGTAAGAACATGGACTGAGTGTACTGCTAGGGTGGACTGGGATTTTTTTTCTCTTGTTTAAATGAATCCACTGCTGTTTAAGCACAAGCTCACAAAATCCCCATATTTTAATGAGGTCCCTGCAAATCTATCTTAATACCAGATTGTGCATGTAGATCCTCTTTCCAGAATGCATGCCTGTAATAAGATGTAGCTCTTTGGATTCTTGCACATATTTAAAGTACCTCTTCAAGCTCAGAACAATTGTCAGCATTCATTTTGTACCGATATCCACAGATTTGTATACCATGTCATCAGAAACATAAAATGCTGTAAAAAAATTTACATGCATCCATAAACAAATCCATCTAAGCTCAGAACAGAGATGTAGACTCTTCTAAGTAGACTTGACCTAAAATGTTTACAGGATATAAAATCATACTTATTCTAGCCAAGCCAAAACTATTTATCTTTACTGGCTTAGAGATATGCAGTTTATTTAAGGCAAAGACTCACATGAACTATGCACACAAGCAGAAAGCATTAAGCTAAAAATAATATACATTCACATTAAAAGCAGATTTTGGATAGAAAATGGGTTCCAAGATATACTGTACAACCCTCTTAGCAAGGGAGCAAGCTACAGATATATCAAAATTATAATTAATTCTTTGACTTTCGACAATGCCTTTTATCCCATGACCTCAAAAATCCTAATTTTGGCACTAATCAATTAGAGATGAAAGCATTCTTTTGAGATCCACTATTGATATAAAAATCCTTTCACACATTGAAATCAATCTCTCATACAACAACTGTTACCATGCATGGCCATTCCTCCAAATGGTTTAGGGAGGGAAAGAAGGATCATATATCCCAAAAAAAATTTAATGGGATTTAGTTGGACAAATGGTAGTGATACCTCAATTATACTTAAAAAAAAAAAAAAAAACTAAAGAGGTTAATGGCTGTCTGAGGAAGAAAACTTCCAGCAGTACCAACTAAATTCCCCACTTAAAATTCTCAGAAAACCTGTCTATAGAGTGAAATTAAAAATTGGTATCTAAAAGTCAAATACCTTAGGTCCTCGCTGCCTGGTGCATTTTCCCATTAGCTTTTCATCATCTATTTCACACTGCTCCAGAAGATCCAAAATGTCCTCCTCCTAGAAGTAGGAATTTCATTACTATTAATTCAAAGCAGAACATGCCCTGTCCTTCAAAAATTCAAGCAGAAAGTGGTAGAAATTTGAAATTACTCTGATTACTGATTCCTGAAATAGGACTATGAATTCCTCTACAGGGGGAAATAGAAATATTTCTTCTCATGCATGCATCTCTCCTTGCAAGCAACGTGAAATTGAGGGTTAAAATCAAGTCTTAACAGTTAATAAAAATAAAAGTCTGAAGAAAGGATTGAACAAAGATTCCTGTAAAACTGTAGGATGATGTCAAAGATGCAAAATTATTTCTCATATTTCATTTTACATCATGTTAGCTGGTTATAAACATAGCTGTTTTCCTACTCTCTCTGACTAAATAAGTAGGTAAATCAGGTAAAATTTTCGGATGCCTTAAATCCTTAAACTAGTGGAGCTGGTTTAAGGATATCTCTTGTTCCAGTCCATACAAGTGGATGAATAGGTTGGGAACACTACTGGAGGAAGAAGGAGGCAATTACCAGCTCAAAAGCAGTTTCTGCCAACCTTTGGTTTGGCCAGGGGTAAGGCTGAGGATCAGGGATATGGTAAAGTAGCTTAAAGCCATCTAGCCTGTCCCACCCTGGGTCCACTGCAGTTCATCCTCGTTCAAGGATCTGGCCCACAAGCTGGACAAAGAATAATAAGATCATGGAACATTATCAAATGCTATTTGTTAGCCATCATACATGATTATAGTGAAACCAATCCATGAGGTCATGAATTCAAAGATAAGCAACTCCTAAAGCCAGTACTAGGTGCACTTCAGTACCTTCATTCTTTTTAAGGGGTTATTCATTTCCCGCTGAAGTGAAGCTGCTCTTCCAGCAAGAAACGTCTGGAAAGCGGTGGCTAACAAACTCTCATACTTTTCAAGTAATGTCTTATCATCAGGAGGGTAAATTCGCCTGAAAAAGGAAAAAAAAGAAGAGTTTAAGACGGAAGCTGAGGTATTCATCACACAAAAGTAATGTCACTAATACACAGTCTCTTTTTTAGCATGTGAGCATCCCATCTATTATAATTATACAATAAGAAATCATGAAACATAAACTGTGAACATTGCTCTCTAAATCTACTTTTAATTCAGTGAACACATTGATGTTTAAATCAGCCACTCAAAGCCACTCAAAAGAAATACCATGTAGGTCATTCCAGTGGTATACCAAAACCCAGTTTTGCAGAGCTCAGAAATTTCAGTGGGTGTGAGTGATGCATACAGGTGTGAATGATTCATGAAACAGTAATAAAATATTGTATGTCAAATTCAGAGCCACAAGATAATTTTTATTAGCAATAAAAGGACACAAAACAATTTGTATTAGCAACCAAAGGACACAAAACAGTGAAAATCTGAACAATAGCTTTGATCCCATGGGCAGGATATGAATTAAAGATTGAGTATGCACTGCACTTGAATGCTAAAACCTCCAAGAAATTAACAGGAAGAAATAGGTGCAAGAAGAAAGAAAAAAAAAGCCTGGTACATGGATACATATGGTGACTGATTTTCCATTAGAGCAGCAATGCCATTATTCTCTAAAATCACAGGTAAGGAGATTATGACAATATCAGAAGTAGGACTTGGTGATTTATTCATGTTCATCAAGCAACAATGGGCTTTGAAAAAAACCACTTCAATCCATCTGTCATGAATACCTGAAACACAGCCAGAAATATGGCTAAGATTGAAGACTAACTTTTAATGTTTTGTAAGGAGTAATCTGTAAGTTAATTTTGCCTGTACTGTGCAAGGCATGGACACCATTTATACAGTGCATGACATGTGACTTTTATGTATTTGTGAGTCTTTTCTGAACTTTTGACAAGTTTCCTTTTTTCTCGTTCTTCCTTTTCAGATGTTTTCTCCTTGAAAAAGTATCTACCATGAGGATTTTGTTGCAATGAAAAAAAGGATGATTTGATACCACTAGTCTCAGGGCAGTTCTAGAACAAAATGAAGATGCTTCCAGTTTGCATTAAACACCTAAAGGAGATTTAGGTTCCAATCTAGTTTCAGTCAACACCTTTTAATGGTGTTGATTCTGATGCAGAAAAAATGCCATAGAAAAATGCTTTAAAGAAAGGGTAATATTCTTAACGTATTTAGAAATAGGCTGCAGTCATTTACAAGCCATGAACATCCTTTCCAATTCCTCGTGATTTCACAAGAGCTCAAAATGTGGCTCCTACTTCAGCTGCCCCTACACTCCCACTGGAGCCTGCTGTGCTTGCAGACAGACATGGACTAAGCCAATTGCTGAGCTGATATCCACAGATTAAATCCAAGCCTCCTGAGTTTGACTGAGGTTTCTCTGCAATTTTTTTTCAGAGTGCAATATTAATTCATTCAGCAATACTAGCATCCAAAACTTCCATGATTCTGTGTCAATGTCTGACACAAGCTAGTCCTGCTCTATAGACAAATAGTACATGGAGAAAATACTGCATAACACTCAGATAAAATTCCTCTTCTTCTCTAGCCAAAATTACTTTCCTTCTCATGTTCTGCTGATCCTTCAGTCTTTTCTCAAAGACATGGTAATAAGAAAACACAAAGCTGTTCTTCCTTTTTACAAGAGCACATTCCTCATTAAGTGACACTTTACTTTTTCCTGAGAAAGAAAACCTTCTGTGTCTTTACTGATTTACATTAACCCAAAAGCTAAATAAACAGAACACGTGTCTGATTTTCAGTCAAGAACTGAACAAGCAACTTAAAATGTGATGAGTTAATAAGCTAGACATTTAAGTTAGCAAAAAGAAAAATGAGTTAAAGCATCATAGTGCTTCTCTTAGTAGCCTGAAAATAACCACTTTATCACTTCTTTGTACATCTAGAGGGTTTTTTTAACTTACTAGTTGAGCTCCACACATCAAGAAAATATGTAATTAAAAGTTACAAAGAAAGACTCTTTGTAAGCAAAATGTTAAGTCGCCAAAAATGTGAATTTCACAGAAACATCTATCCGTTTAAATGAGAATTTTACTGAACATCTGCTCAAAAAAAAAAGGCAGCAATGAAGAACAGCAATAAAGGCATTCTGACTAGTTCACAATAAAATATGTGAACTCAGACCTTTCACACCCTGGATGAATCTTATAAAGAGTGGGAAAATATTCCCATCATCTCTTGCTAGTCGTACTCTTCTCCCTTTCACCCAATATTCCTAGGCAATGCTTTCACATCTCAATGAAGCAAATATCAAGAAATAATAATAAAAACACTGTTGTAACTGACAGTGTAAAGCTCTCTTTTGAACATGTTTTACCAAGGAATATGAAGGTACTTACATTTCAGCCTACCAAGATCCAACATCAAAGTGCAAAAATACAAATAAAGTATTTCAAATGTCACCCTATTCAGAATGATGGAAGCACCTATAAAGTTTCTGAAATTTTGGAGAGATACAATTCAAATATGATATTTTTACATGGGAATAATCATACTGCATCCCCTGCCACCAAAATAGGAATGACCATATGTGATTGGAGAATAGGTCCATAACAACAATCATGATTCTTGGTACATTGAATGTGAACAATTGTGTCTTTCAAGCAAATGTCTTGCACAAACAATAGCATGACTGATGTAATATAAATTCCTAAGTGCATGAAAAAAAAATTGGAATCAAGAAAAGAACCATCTGAAAAAAGATACCTGATGTACATGTATATATTTTCTATAAATGCCTACACATTTTTGGCAGAAAATTATCATCTACCACAAATACCTGTTTCCACTGCTCCTAAAGAATACACTGAATACTTCCTACTAATACAGTCAAAAACATTCACCTGTAGTTCCCCATGTGTCTATTTTCATGCTCCTCTTTGGAAATCTGTTTACGTACTTGTGCAAGTCTTTCCTTCTACAAATCAAAAAAGTAAGACAATTAAAACAAAAGAGAGTATAAACCATGAGCAAGAAACAGCACTTTTTTTTCCTTCCTACCAGTTCTTGTTTTCTCCTTTCCAGTGTGTGGCGCTGCTTCTCCCACTCTGAGGAACCTGGCAACAGTTTTTTCACTGGCCCTTGGCCATACAGTCTTTTTTGAGCCTCAGCCTTCTGTTGGGCTAAATTCCTCCTTTTATCACTTGTCCTGAAACACAGATGATATTAAAAAATGTCAATTCAATGCAGCCAAAATGAGATGCACTTTTGTATCACGTACATAATCTGTATTTTCCAGTCACTTGTGTGTTTATCATATAAAATCATAATTGAAACATTGATTAAGATTCCTTTTTTCATATTAACTTTCATGGCTACAGTATTTTCACACTGTATTGACTCTGTGCTATAATTTAACAAACACATGGTTGTATCTATTTCCCTGAGGTGTAGATTTTTTTTCAACATATCTCAGCTGCAAAGTTTTCCTCTAGAGGGGTATGGCTTTTGACTGAATGTGACACTATCACTCAAGCCAATTTCCTTTATGGCCACATACCCCATGACTGCACACATATGCCAACTTCAAGATGTGTTTGAAAAAATTTGAAAAATAAGTACAAAAATTACTATTACCATTCATTTTTTTTGGAAGCACATATGCATAAAGAAAAATTAAATTTAGAATAATTTCTATAGCAAAACTGACAGCAAGGGAAGCATTTACATTTTGAAAATATGAGGGTAGAAAAAAGGTTTTTCATTTTCTCTGAGTCCAATTCAAATTTAAAAAAAAAAAAAAAATCAAAGCAACAGAGGCAGACTGAAGAAAAGAGGACAAGGTACCGTATGTTGAGAAGCTTTAATGCATTTAGCAGAACACCTTTTTTTACATCATAGTCTATTTTTTGATCCGTTCCAAAGCTTGGGGCACGATTAATCTGAAAAAAATGAGACACAGAAGACTCAGGAATGTTGAGGTTCACTGGGAACACACCTATTGTAACAAGCTTTGTAGAAATGGCTCTTTCAAATAAGAGAGATTAAGAGAACACAGGTTGAGAAGTTCTTTTCCATTTCTGTATTTTTTTAAACAGAGTACTGAGTGTCACATATACTGGGAGCTGGAAAATGTACCATTTCAGTCACCAGGTTATCCAGACATTTACAGTGAACACCATTCAAGTCCTGCCACTGTGAATCCAGTCTAATCTACTCTTGGTTGCTGCCACCAGAAAACTCACCACACAAAGTGCTGTTAAACACATCATAACAGATGATGTGCCATGATATCGTGGTCCAGCAGAGAAAGAGTTAAACCCTTCCCTAGTTCCCAGTCTGAAAGAAACTTTAAATACTACTCTAAAAAGTAACAACTACACAAGGACGGAAAGAGACTCTAATCCAAGGTCTTCTTAAGCATATTTAAATAACTTTTCAGATACACTTGACAGCAACACATAGAGATCTAAGTTATTAAATCAGTATATAGTGTGAAAACAAAACATAATTAACAGTCTCAGCAACAAAAAGCTTATAAGCTGAGTACAAGATCAGATATTAAAAATGGTACCATAAATATAGAGAAACAAGGAAAATGCAACTGGCAATCTCATAGTGAGACTAAATCAAATGCTTAACAGCCAGAAGCCTCAACCAGCCATCCTATAACCCTCACAATTTTTGGACTCCCTGCAGAACTTCAGTTTTCAGGAAGATTTGAGAAGGAATAATGATTTATTCTATAAACTCTTTCCAGACTGGTATAAAAATTTATACTTGAGTAATGGGTGCTAATGACAAGCAGGAATCTCATCCTGATAGTGAATGAGCAATGCTGGTTACAGAAGGGACAGATAAAAAAGAGTTTCAAATGTCAAAGCTAATGCCTCATGCCCCACAGAAATCAGAAGTGGGATACAGTTTGCATGTCCAAAGCAGAAGGCAAAAGCAGTTTATTTTGTTTTAGCATGTTAAATATACTAGAGCATCTTAGAGCCTCTACAGCTGTGGGACAGAAGTATTGTAGCTGCTGTGCAACCCAGTATCCTGTTGCTGAGTTCCAGCTGCCCCATCACTTATGCTCATAACTGAAGACTACCTTTCAGCTTTGGGAATCAGCTCCTTCACTGCTTTTGCAGACAGACTGGCAAAGTGAGATCTGATGTTGAAAGAAAAATCTTGAAAGTTCATCCAAAATCGTGAAAAGATTCATACATATTCTTTTTTGGAAGACTTTCATCCAAATATTTAACTGACCAACCTCTTTAGACTGACCTGTTTGTCTACTATCACATCACAAAGAAGATGGTAAATATGGTTGCTGACTAATCTGTAAGACTGTGGCACTGTAATCTTGATAATGTACTAGTGATATGCCACAATAGGTATTCATAATAAGTGGTTACCAAACCATTGTCTGTGCAGCTGGGAGATGGTTATTCAGAGTTCAGTGACCCAAGAACCAGGACATGCACAACTAGGTTGTGTTAATACAACACCAGTAATGTCATCAGCAAGGCATATCTTGAAGATTGTTGTCAAAAACAGGATTTTATGAGGGACCCCAAAAGTACAAGCAAATGATGATTGCAAAGGACTTGAAAATCCAGATACTGATGCCAGTGGCCAAACTGTGTTCACTACAGGAATGCAACCTTTTAAACTAGATAATATTGGCTCTAGGGGTAATGAAGACAGCACACAGCATGATTCCAGGAGAAGTAAAAGACTTGTGGTAAAACTTGGAGACAATGTGGAATTGTTGGCCAAAAAATGAACAGTGGATGGTGGCAGCAAACAAAGAAAAATAACTGTAAGTGAAATTAAGATCAAAGTCGAAGAAAACTTCACCGTCAACACTGTGTTCTTCCTGGTGAAGAACATAAGACACTGAAAACCACCTACCCATGTCTTTTTGGAGAAGTAGACTTTTCCTACCCCATGGTGGCCTTTGGACCTCCAGAGGTACAGACAGGGCAAGCATAACACAAGAGAAACAAGCAGATGCCAGAAAGTTTGTGTATGTGAACTTTAACCACTTCATTAATAGGAATTAGCAGTAATTTCTTGGTTTAAGATGTCCACATTAATTTCATCTGGACTGATAACTATGTTTTGAACAGATTTTGCTGGCTTGGTGACACTAGATATTAAATTTCTGAATGTGTATGTAAAGTTTCTTTTGCCTTGCCCACATAAATCACAAGGAAAGTTAGGTACCCTACACTTGATGAATTTATTAAAATGCATGTTATCTTTTTCTCCAGTGATCACAACTTTGTGATCCTAACTGAATATAATGAGGGTGAACAATGCTGGAATCCATCCAAGAACTTCAATTTTATGATTTTTTTTTCCTCATAAAATAAACTATCTTGGAAATTTTGGTGAACAAATAAAACTGGATTTCCTGGGAATTGAAAGGAGATCTAGCTCATTGCTGCTACTCAGAAAGGATGGAAGCAGCACAGATCCTTGCCAGAAACATTTGGCGCCACAAGATGGCAATCATGCATTTCCCACAACCCTCACTACAGTAGAAGGTTCCGGAAGTTCAGTAGCACCAAGGAGCAGGGGAGCTACAATGCATCAAGGCAATATAAACAAAAGTCAAGTCAGGAAAGCAGAGTCATTATAATATGTTGCACAATTTATTTCTTTTAATAGTTTGTTAAGCTATCTTTATAATATAAAAGCTACATGAGGGATGGAAACATGAAACTAATCATCCTAATCCTATTTTGGCAATTTTCCCATAACACTGGGAACATTCAGGGCCTTGTGATTAGGATGTTACCACTGTTAGAAAGAATGAATCACTCCCCTAAGGGGGTTTTGGCAAGAGGGAAATGGTGGAAGGAGATAAGAGTGGAAATCTGTGGAAGCCAGAAGTGTTTTAAAAAAGAAAGAATTATCTACATATGTGTGTGTGTATATATATATATACACACAGAGAGACTATATATATTGTGTATAGTCCATGTATATACAGTGCAGATGCAGATTTGACCTTTACTACACTACATGCAGCATGTATCCATCTACATACTCTGTTGGAAGTGCTGCATAAAAGCATGAACAAGGAAGGTAATAAACAGTAAACAAGTGTACATAATAACCAGGTACACAATTACAAGTCCTGAAGTATTCTTCAGCAACTCAAAATATCAGAGGAGCATTTACTACTTTACTCCCTCATAAACAAAGAGGCTGGGACTGTATGATTCTCCTCTGAGAATCAGTGGTGACTCAAACTCCCCAAAACCTCCATACCTCCTTAGAAACACCAGAGCAGACAGAGAGGTGTCCTTCAGAATGGACTCCCTGTGTTGGCTGACTCGCCACCTCTCACAGAATCGGTCTGTCAGCATTTGCTACAAGGCTGAATGAAATGTTACACAGACCCTTCAGTCTGCACTTAAATAACTACACACAGTTATATACAAACTGCAGGCAACCTATAGATGATAATTTGGAAGTACAGTGCTAAATCAAAGAGACAGCAAGCTTCACTGGACAAAAACAGAGGATGTGGATGTAGTACAGACCAAGTTCATGTCATGTGCTGCTTTTGGCGAGAACATCAAAGCCACCAAATATGCTATGTCTGCATGGCAACAGTGGAGGAATTTTATTTTTCTAATTAAAATTATAATGAACCCCTGAGAGAAATAAGCACAACAAAGCAACTGCTGGCAGTATTAATGGCCTGCAAATGATGTTATAATTCAGTAAATTAATTGTGTACATTTTGTTCATCAGTAGCCAAATCATATTCATGGCTTGCTGACAATAGAGAGATTTTGAATACATTTTGCTTTATTCCCCAAGTTGCACAGCCTCCTAACCAGTTAACAGAATGAAATAAGACAACCTGAAAAAAGACAAGTGAACTTCATCTATGTTATTAAAAGGGCAATATAAGAGACACAACAGACAAACCTCAAACACTCCTGGTTGAACATGTGTGTGAGCACCACTTAATTTAACTGTACGACTAACGTATCAAAGAAATGTTTCTTTCAGTCCTCTCATACCAATTGTTGGCAGAATTTCCTGTATATCAAATTAGTTTTTTCTGTTTATGGCAGTGCTTTTAAAAAGCACAGGAGAGGTAAAGAACACATATCCCAAAAAATGAGAAGATTAGGAGCATACATTCACAAAAGTTACCAGAGCCATATTACATAGCCACACTCATGAAGCAAATCTACATAGTACCCACTTGCTATAATCAAGGTCCTCCATCTACAATAACAACTAAATTAACATTACATTTCCCATTAAAAATTTCAAAAACATCTGAAAGGCAACATTGGTCCAAGAAAACAATTACCTTCCAGTATCAAAAATCATTGCAAGGTGATCACTGCACTTCTGTATGGATGCTGCAGAAAAGCACCATTTATGTACTCAACAACCGTGCATAGATTTTCTTTGCAAGTTTTCTTACACCGATATGAATTCAGCTGGGGCTTAATTAACTTTACCACTAAAAACTTACTTTACATCTGTATAAAGAGGTTTACCTCTAGGAGCCATGGTTTTAGTTTTCTGTCCAGCAGAATATCAAATCCCAGGACTTCAAAGCAGACACTGTCACTTCCTGGTGCTTGTCCTGGCCTGCACATGCGGTAAGCATGAAGAACATGCGGCTCTGCAACTATCAGAGTCTTCACCACCAGCTCCTGCAGAGATTTGTTTCAGAAAAACTCATCAGGAGAGAAAACACCAGCATATATTGAACTGCAGTGTTTCATGCTTTAGTATTTTAAATTTCATTTACATACCTACTAGAACAAAAAGAATTAAAATTCCAAATAAATAGTCTATAATAAACAAACAAACTATTCCTATGTAGTACCATGTATAACTTTATACAGTTCTAGATTATATTGTTATATTTTCCATGGTACATACAAACTTTGAGACTTGCAATAAGTTAAATAACAAAAGCAAATTGGTTACAAAGTATAGTATAGCCAATCTTCATCCATTTCATTTTGCAGTATAATTTTTTCTAAATGTTCTCAGAATCATACAAACGCCTTTAAACTCTAACAATCTTAAGCCTGTTCCTCATCTGAAGACACTGGTTACACAATCACTTCAATGGTGCTTGATTAAGCACATAGATATATGCAATGTTGACTACAGTTTTGTAAATATTCACACATAAAATTCACTTTTTTACGCTAAAATAAAGTCTCCGAAAATTTAAATTGTATGATTCCTTTGTACCATATTGCTTATGTGAATAACTGCTTGAAAGGACTTTTGAACCTCAGAAAAATACTAACATTAAATTTGTAATCAGACTATGAATTTAGTCTTTTAAAAACATAGTAACAGTTAATAGTATGCCCTTTGTGACATCCATTGCTGAGAATTTGGATTAATAAAGTTCAAAAATCATTCTGAATTGCATTAAAGCAGATGGCAGAAGCAATTAATTTTCTAAAAATACTCAAAATAAAGAAAAGTGCTTTAGTTTATCTTACTGAAATATCACTCCAGAATTTGGAGACATCAAGATTATTTGTTTCTAGAAACTCAGTAAACCATTTTATAGAGCGTTTGCTTCCTTTGTCTTCTGTTTCATCCCGTTCAAAGTGTTCATTATGTTTATTGACAGAGTAGTTAGTCAGATGCATATACAATTGACTCTAAAAAAAGGAAGAAAAGACATTCAAAAAACTTTAAAAACAATTCTAAAATAGTTAATTCAAAATCATGTAAAGAAAAATTTACATTAAATCAATGACATAATCAAACAGCTCATATTTGCAAGTACTCTATGTGCAGATTTAGTGTTTCTGATCTGGGAGATTTCATGACTGAAAGCTCTGTAGCCTTTTTACAACAAAACCTGGGCTTCTACTTAAGCCAGTTGCAGTGAACTGATCTGCCACTCCACATCTGGTTAGATAATATATCTGCCATTTTTACAGGTCTGTATGTAAAGAACTACCTAAAAAGTAAAAATCATAACTTAGAGAACGATTACATTCTACAAGAAGCAAACAATAAAGACAGTATTTTGAAGTGCTACTTTAAAAGTGTTTAAAAACACTCTGGCATCTGCTTCATAGACAATCCCACATTTCAGTTTTCACTGTAGCTTATTTATGAGAAGTGTTCTCATGATAGTGATACTTTAAAATATCTTTTACATGTAAACTCATCTGCCATGCTGATATCTGCCAAAATTGCTCATTTTTAACTGGCTGGTAGCCATACATCAGAGGGAGGTAAATTTCAAAACATACTTTACATAAATGACTGAGTGCTACAGTTCCTTTATGGAGCAAAATGTCACCAGCAATAGACTCACATTACCAGTTGAATTTAAAGAAAGCATTCCCTTTCCAAGGCAAATTTATAAATCATGAGCTGTACATTTACATCATCTCCCAGAGATTAATTCAGCTTTTCACTTGCACTATGGTGATGCCTGTCCTCATCACAGTTACAATTCTCTGTCGTGTTTGATTACATACATGAGAGCAGATGATATTCTAAGGTGACCATAAGCCCTCTGTTCCAATTCATCTTCAATAGATAACACAAGCCTTCTGCTGTCATTTATCTCACTACACTTCCTTAGCTTTAAAAAATTTAATGAAATTACCAAAACAAATCAATTTAATAGCAAGCTAGATAACAGTACATTGTAGTAGCACTAGAAGCAATGAATTTCTGCCATGGCTTCATTACTCCTTTAAGAGTCATTCTGAAATCTATTGGGTTTGAGTCATCTTTCCATGAAATTCAAATTATTTCAGACAAAAGTATTTGTTAGACTATCAAAAAAAAAAAAAAAAAGTGTTCGTGCATCTGAACTGATAGTCCAAAGTTATTTGGAACAATGTCACTGTGGAAAATTGTCATCCAAAGAACAATGTCATTAGTGACAAGCAGGTTATTTCACACAATAGACAACCTCCAGCATGAGCAGTTCTGAGAACACAAAAACAACTGCCTGCTCTGTTTATCCTCTCAGAGCATATTTCAGTGCTGCTAATGCTGAGATTAGCAGCAATACACAAATATTAAAAGCAAACTATTCCAAATATAGTACTGGAACACTTCCAAGTATAGCATTTGTACTGGGCTTCAAATTGTACCTGCATTTTTCAAAGGCACACCAAGAGAGTCACAATTTTAAGTTTCATGTTGGCAAAAAGGCTCTGTGGTGTTTTCTGTTCCTTAATTACACGGAAGCTGCTCTAAAAGCAATGGAGTACAGAGTGAGGTATAACAAACATACTAACACCTTCCCCTGCTGCAGATCTACTTCTTTCTTAGACATCTGCATTTTGGTCTGAGCCAAAAGAGAAGGGTTTACACCCCGCAACAGGGCAACATGCTATACAGTGGAACAAGAGGAGGAAATTGTGCATGACCCCTTCCATTTCTTGGTTTTCTCTATGTTTATAGGCAGCCCTACTGAACCACCCTAAAGCTGCCAAGTACATACTCCTGTCCCTGCTGAAGCAGTCGCAGCAGCAGCAGCAGCAGGAGATTCCCTCGTGTTCAGGGGTTGCAGTGAGCCCTGGTTCTCTCCTTTCTGCCTAACATCCCAACCCAATGGCTGAAACCTGGCAGGACCCTCAGAAAGGCTCCAAACTTCATGGATGCTAAGCAATGATCTAGCAGGAGATAAACCTTATTACCACTTACCACCCCAGCCTCAGGCTCAGATGAATATAACAGCAATGTGCCTGTTCTTGAAGTGATTTGATTTTCTTTAATTTTTGGGTTGCTATATTTTGCTTTCCTCTAGAATATATTTTAACTCCTTAGCATACCTACATGCAAAATCATATAAATTTTTTATAGATAAGCAATAATGTGGTTATACTTGTAATTTTGATAAAAAGCATGTGTTAAGTATCTTTCACATAATTTTTTTTCTCTTCAATGACAATGCAGAAGTTTATCCAGATGAGCTCAAGTCCCAGTTTCTTTAATTTTACCACCTGCAAACACTACACAGGTTAAAGTCTATACCATAAGCAAGGAATTGGAATGAACTCCAACTTACCAAATTTGAGTCACTGGGGGGATGATACTTTTCCGTGCCCATTCTCACCAGTCCATCATGATATAAAAATACTTTTAATGGATCACAGGAGGTTACAAGAATATACACACGTAAATCAAACTTGTAGCCTTCCATAAGAAATGGTTTGTCAAGATATTCCTGAACAATTAAGTGATCCTGAGCTTGTAACTTTTCTCCATTTCTTATTAAAGAGATCCTGGTAAAAACAAAAGTAATTTTAAAACTTAGACATTAGTCTTTGAAATAGATTATCGTGGTCACCCAGCCAAGTAGTGAGGCTAAAGTCTACCTAGAGAAAGAGCCTTAGATATCCAATTTTTAGGGCAGAGAAGAAGTTCCATTCCCTAACAAGGCTTTTGGTTTCCTGTTCTTTATTGTGCTTCACTAAACGAAAAAAGGCAACGAGCCATTTCAAAGTAACTTTCTGCTTGCTTTGATTCAACAATTTGTAATAATGGGTTTGCTCTACACTTAGAAATAGTTTGGCAGAACGACCAGTCTCCAGCTTCTGTGATTATTCCCCATGCAGCTCTAAAAATAAACTTCCAGTCTTTGTCACAACTTCTGCCTGAGGTACAGGCTGCAAAGAACTTTCAGTGCTAACCTTAAGTGATGAAGTGTGCAAAGCAGTACACTGATCTGTAGGACTGAGGATGGCACAGAATAAGCTCAGTATTTCTGTATTTCCAGTTCCCTCACACCACAATGAAAATAGGTTTATATGTGAACTATGAACTTCCAGTCTCTAACTACCTAGGCTTCTAAATAACTGTAAAAGCTAATATTTTCAGTATACCATTATTAACCAAAAATTCCCAGAACCTTAATGCTACCTCAATCTTATTCTCTATTACTTATTATACATTACACAGGTTTGGTGCTGAATACTCCTAATAGAGTGAAGTCCTTTGCAGAAATTTCTCTGAACTATGCTGGTACCTTTCCCTTTAGCTTGTCTTTGCCCTAATCAAGAGGACTGAAAAATGAGGAAATGGAAAAGCTTGGGGGCCTTACTTTTATAGTAGTTCTGACATATGCTGAAAAACTAAGAGCTTTACTATACTGTATAATTCAAATTGATATTAAAAGCAATAAAAGCTATAATCAAAAAAATTTTAAAAAGAACTAAAAATGCAATTGCAATACTTATCTCATTGGATTTTTACTATGCAGCCCTGTCACAAACAAAACTTCTTCAATTCAACTGCAGGTTGCTGTCTCTTCAGGGGTGCCCTGCTTCCAACAGTGTTCATCCAGCCACATCCCCAACAACATCATCCCCAGTCACATCCCCAACAGCATCTCTGTCTCTCCTACACCTTGTGGCTGCTGCTCTCGAACATGTTTCTGCTTCTCTGACTGGCTGAAGTTTGGGAACACAATAGGGTGTTCAGGCTGGTTTTAAAGCTGTGAAAGATCCTGACCTCCCCCAAGTCAACCTTGCAGCCTCCAGCCACCAAAACCCTACCATTTATGCCCAATACAATCTCACCATATAAAACTTAGCATAGCAGAAAAATTCACAATAAAATAACTGTATTCTTAATAATTATTTGAGTTTATTTAAGCCTTGTGAAACCTTCACCCAATACACTGACTTTCACACAACTCGAAATACAATCTTCTGACTAATACACAGCTACTGTTAATGTTGTAAGTAGCACTGGATTTCACCTTAACAGGGAAGAAGTTAACTGAAGTTAACTCACAACTCACCCATGTCCCATTGCACCATTAGCTGGTTTGACTATGAAAGTTTTCTGTCTACGTTTCTTCTTCAATTCTTTTACATAGTTCTGAAACTGTGTGTATTCTGCAGGAAAGATCCATGTTCGAGGAATGAAACTGTACTCCTGAGGCTGACTCTTGATCATTCTGCAAGAAAAGGGTAATTGAGTTAAAATCTTTTGACTACTTTGATGTTTCAATCCTCAAGATTAAAAAGCATTTATGACAATTTGACAAGGGAACTCTTTTAGCAAAACTCTGTAATATGAAAGCAAACTTTTGCATTTCTTTAAGAATAGTTAGAGCTCATATAAATATGCTATATTCAAAAGCAGACTATCGAGCATTTTTGCTTAAGTGCTTATTATGTTACTGGCATCCATCTCGTTTCTTGGCATCCATCTTACTCCTGTTACAATTTTTGGCCACTTACTCAGATGACTTAATGCTATTCCTATTCTTAGAAAATGGAACTTACAACAAACCATGGATATTTGGGGGAGGGGGGATTTGGGAAGTATTTTAATTTTCATATTGGTAGGTGTCTGGGGAGGTATGAGGATAAACAGACACAAAAAAGAGAAGTTGGGATATTTGGAGTTTCTTCTTGGGTGCAAAAGCAACTGAATTTAAAATTTAAATGGAAGAATTAAGGAAGAGGTTTTTGCTCCTTTTGAAAGGAATTGTAGTAAATAGACTTTGATTCAGGCCAAGCAACTCATTTATTTCCAGTATAGGACAAATCACACAAGATTTGACTAGTGTTTGGTCACAGTATATTGAGATTAAGATTCCAAGAGCACCTAATTCAATCAAAAGAATGCAAATACATTCAAAGCAAGACCAAGCAGGGAGGGAGTAGGGGTGAAGGGGTGGAACAGAAGAACTAAAATAAAAATAGGGAATCAAACTCTGCATCTGGGGAAAGGATGCAACAAGGTTCTGGTCTCCCTGCTTTTATAGCTGTGGCAGCTGGGGTAGTGAGTGTATCTCATTCTATACCTCTGTTGTCTGTGCAGAAAAAAAGGAGGAGGAAGAATGGTAAAGAATTCAGGTAGTAAAAGTTTCCATCCCCAGAGCTGTGTATGTGGCAGACAGGAAGATCCACCCACACCACACTGTGGGTATGGCCGAGGCACACACAGGTTGCTTTAATGCTGGTGAGCAGCCAAGGTCTAGGAGCAATGGGGACTTGGTGGTCCTATGCACACAGGCATCATAGTTCCCAACTGGATAAGTTTAGTCTTGGCTGAGTTACACACTGGTGCAGATAGCTTGTTTCAGGTACTCAGAGTACCTGAAACATCTTTCATACAGAACCTCATACAAAATTAGTTCAGGTAACTCACAACTACTCTGTAGGATAGAGTGGACATGTTTAAAATACAAATATCCACTGACCAACAAAAAGCAATGGAAGCTTAAAAAGAAATTAACTGATACAGGAAGTTCCCCAACTTTGATTTTTTTTGTTAAATGCCACTATGGTAAAGTTAAATAATTTTTAATTAAATACAGATTAGGTATATTTCTCCTTTTGTATTGAAAACTAATAGTATCAGCATAACTAATGTGTAAAAGAGGCAATATCATTTCCATTTTTTCGTTTCTACTATGAGCTTACATAACACTCTTGGGCAGATACTTCTTCTTTAAGTGGCTAAAATACTAAAGAACAGAGCTGTCAGCCACATGTGTAGGGCTAGGCCTGTAGCCAAGCCCTACTGGTATAATGGATATGCTGTCACCAAACTGTGTAGCCAACTATCCAACAAACAATCTGCAGAAACCACAATAGCTACAGCAGTACTGCATGAGGTTCAGTGCTTTTGCAGCTTCATTGTAACTATTATTCTTACAAATCTTACAAATTCAAAGAAAGCCACTAAATATTCAGGAAAAATTTTTGAAAACAGAAGTAGATATTATAATTCCTGATTCATTCATGTTGTTAAACTACTCTCCATCTGCTCTGCCTTTACAAATGTTATTACTTTGCCAACTGAGTACCTTATCTAGGCAGAAATTACCCTATTTTTAGGCAAAAAGCAATTTCTGTGTTAGTTTAAATCCCTCTCCAGATTATTTGTCATATGCATCCTTTTACATGACAGAGACCTGCCATTTCACTTACTCAAGGGTTTCAATACACATACTCCCTATTCATTGAATATAGCTTCAAAATATTCCTGATATATTGATATTATTTTGTGACTGAAAGTATATCAGTTCTATATGACTTTTCTTTTTAATGTATAACTGAGTGGATTACAAACACTTAATATTATGAAGTGGAATACTTCAGAATTGTTTATAGGTTCTGGGGCTCACTAAAACTTTCAAAATAAGTATTCAGCTCTGTTCTTTCTCTGCAAGGCCCTATTCAGAAAGGGCTTAGGAACATCATTAAGTAGCCTGTGGAATCAAGGCCTATTCCATTACAATAGCCCTATTTTTCAGCACATGGGCTGTCCACTACTATGAGTAACCTCTTTTTCACTGTGCTGCTCTATCCTTTAGCCTTTGCTGTCCTTATCAGAAGGTCTGAGAAACAAACAGCAAATTATTGTTCTTCTGAGTACTATTTTAGCTCACAAATGTGGTCAGACTGTGCTCTTGATCTCAGAGTGCTTTCTGTACAAAAGAATCAATGGTGCTGAACGAAACAGAGCTTACTAAAGGCACAATCTTACTAAAGGCACAGATTCCACTGCCTAAATTTCAAAATCTTCTGACTTTTCATGTATGAAAAGTTAGTGGGTAAGTATGGATGAGAATGATTCTTGGCCCATGATCAGTTCAAGAACTTTTTAAATGTAATCAACAAAGGTGCTGGAAAAAACAATATTGCATAAATGAATCCATGCCCCTTCCCACTCATCCTGTGCACCTTCTCCCCCATTTTCTGAATTCATTTGGTAACTACATTTATCCTACACAAGAGGGGCTCTCATCTAAGAGACCCTTCACAATGATCTCTTAAGATCTAGTTGCCCCCACAATGGTACTTCTATTGTTACATTTTTCTTTTCTGTGTTATGATTATTATCATTGAAAATTATGTTTATGCCTGCCTTTTTTCTCAATTAACTTCCTCTTTCCATCTGTTCCATTATTCTGTGTTCCTACACTTTCTTTGCTGAGCTGTCTTCTTTCATATGACACGTTACACATTACATTGCTCCCTTCCACCTTTCTGCATGTGAAAACCACATTGTCCTGTGATGCAGAGTGCCTGGATATTACCTACAAAAACAACTCCTGAAGTGCACTACTTCCTGAATAGTATTTTCCTCTTAAAGTAAGGTAGATTTGTTCTTTCACTTTATTCCCAACAATGTGCATAAAATGGAAGGGTGAAACCAGTACAAAAAACATGGAAGTAAAAGGAAAAAAAACCTCTATTCTCTACCAATTCTCAATATAGTTTCATAGCAATCAGTAGAGTCAGTAATGAGAATAGAAAAGATGGCATGCAGCAGTAAACAAGACAAGAGAATTAGTGTTTTTGCACATTCAGATTTTAAGACAGAACAAGAGCTGTAGGAAACAAAATCCTGCACTCTACAAGCAAGACCCTGCTTAACCACATATCCCAACTGACTTATGATTTCACCAGCAATCTCAAGGCATATCATTTTGATTTTTATAAACTCTCCAAAGAGCTGTTTGCCTCTATGTGCTATCTCTGTGTTTTTAATTTCAGTCTGAGAGGGGCAGTGAAAAGTGCTTGTGCAGCACCACTGACACAGAGGAGCTCTGGTCCACAGCAGGACATGGAAACACCACAGCAATACACACAATATTTGCATCATAATAGTTGCATACGTTCTACATGTTATGTGTTCTAGTTAGAAGAAAGAAAAGGAAAGAGAAAGAAATTGAAAGAGAGAGAGAAAGAGTGAGAGAGAGAGAGAGAGAGGATTATCACATTAATTACATTCATATGAAAACAAATTCTCTTCTGTTAGCATTTAAGTTGTGTAAGTCAGGTTGAGGGCCAAAAGATTAACTCTACTAATAATTGCTCTGCAAACTAATTTAGATTAGAATAAAATATTGAAATATATTTACCCTCAAACCTTTCCTTACTAGCAGGCTATCAGATCATTATTTAGTATTGTTTTCTTACAAGTCTTACTCACAGATTCTCAGCTAGGATAATTCCTCAGAACCCGATTATTCCACTAGAGTGAGGAGAATTGTAATTAGACAAATGAGTCTCACTGACTAATTGCTTATATAAACAGTAAAATGCTTCATATTTTTAAATTTGATATACACAAAAATGTAGCCATTAATTATTTTAAGCAAGTACTGTCACAGAATTGGTCAGGTTGGAAGAGACCTCAGTGAGCCTTCTGGTCCAGGCTCCCAGATGAAGCAGGGTTATCCTAGAGCACACAGCACAGGATAGTCCAGATGCACTATCCAGACACATACAGTTATTTTTTCTGCTCTACTATAATGCATACATGGGTGTATTATGTTTTAGGTTTAGTGTACAGTAATTCAAGACTCACCTATATCTGCAATGTTTAGACAGAGAAGTGAACCCACATAATATTCCACTGAAGTCAATTGGAGAAATAAAGTAGCCCACTCCAATACTATGGATGCAGGACCAAAGCTAAGGTTCTTAAAGTGATGCCTTAACTTTGGAAATTATTCTTGGTCCTCTCCTAGTTTCTTAGTATAAAACCCCAAGCCTAAAAAGCAATAGTTCTGTATATCACTGCATTAAATACTACAGCTGGAAAACTTCTTCATATTTAAAGAAATATTACTTAGTCATGTTTCTTGCCAGAAAATCCTTTCTGCATATCTCTCCCATTCCTGGAAAATGGTTGATTCTCTGAGGAAGGAGAAGAAAAAATTAATTGAAACTTCTTAGGTTTTCTGGCATATCTAATTATAATCATTTAAAACATTCAATTGCATGCTCAGGCAAACACAAGTAGTGTTATATATAAATTATTTATGATCATATCTTAAACTATACTATATATTCTTAGCAATGCTAAAGATGCTGCAGGTTGTATTCCGTAAATGGAAGTGCCCATTGATTTAATTTCATACATGAGACTATCATACTTTTATTCACAAAGCTATCACAAGCAAACACAAGGTAATGGTAAAAAACCAAAATATTTATTCACAGTACTGTGGAGAGAGCTCTGGTACTTAACTTATTGCTTCAAAGCTTATGAGACACTTACAAATTATGTTTTGTATCTTTAAACTGATCATTCCCAACACCCAACTGGTAGAAAAAAGCATGAAAGAACAGCCCCAAATATTTACACACCAGATTCCAAGTGATAAGAACAAATAACTCCAGAAAAAAAAAAAAAAAAAGGATTTCAAGCTATGCAGTGGTACAGCCTTAATGCATCCTGGTTGGTTGTGGTTTGTGTGGGGTTTTTTTTCCCCTCCACACAAATGGAACTGAGCAGTTACTGACAATTACTGAGCATTCCAGAGTGAAAGAGTTTACTGAAACATGTCAAAAATCTTACCACTGTACCTGATAGTTCCGCAGCTCAGCAATCTTCTCTTGCTGCACGGCACAATCACTCCAGATTAGATTTGCTGTTTCATCCTCATCACGCGTTTTCACAAATCCCATCTCTTGTATCACTACACGCACTAAGGAGAAATTACACACTTAGGGACTATTTTGAATCTCTAAAATAGATTCATTTTCAACATTTAAAAAATCAATTAAGATTTTAAACACTTTCAATATAGAACCCTTTGTCTGAGAACAATGTTAGCACGGCAAGCTATTTATCTTGCAGTATTTCCTTCAGTCTATTGCAAACCTGCCATTACAATGTTACAGCACCTTATAGTGAGGCAGGAATCAGCACAACCACTGATGGGAACTGCAAAGAGCTTCAAGGTATTCCCCAATCATCCAGCAAAAATCCTCTTGTACAGCAGTTAGATTTAATCTTGGTTATGCCATAAGTTAATTTTAAAACAGTGATGACTATAAGCGTCACTGCAGATAGGGACAAAAATTCCTCCTTAGACAAGGTACAGTGTAGCAAAAGCAAATGCATGCATTATTTTAATTTAAAGCAAAAAGACTGATTATGTGCCATGCATAACTGATTCCAGGAAAAACAGATTTTAGTACCAAACATGAAAATACAAAAACATTAACAGATTTTATTGAGAAGCCTCTGTATAATAATTCAAGTATTTAACATTGAATTTACACTGCTCATCTTTCAAGGCTTTAAGTAAACTTCCAGACAAATTCATAACACGTATTTAGAAGGTTCTTCCACAGCCTTTTTGATTACTTAAGTTTTTACATTTCAAGGTAACAAGCGGAAATTAATATGAGTAACAAATGGGGATTAATAGACACACAGCATCCAAAGCTATGAATTAAATGTTACAAGAAAACCCTAGGTTTCTTATAAAAGAAACTCCTTCAGAAATGTCTCACTGTCAGCTTGATGCAAAGTCCATTAATTCACTCCATTAATCAATAATTCTCTCACATCAAAGGCTATTAGGATGAAAACAAAATATGCAGCTCCCTACCAATTTCATATTTTGTGCCAGCAATATTGGCAGTGATGACTCCATTCTTCTTCTTCTTTCTGACTTTTCTTTTAATTGTGCTCTGATAGGGTAGTTCCGAACTCAAAGTCAGAGGAGCAGTTCCATGGTTATCTTTGAAAAATAATGTTGTAAGTATCAACATTTTTATATCTCAAATAACATATACGAATTAACTAAAATTACAAACAGTACTCCATCACAATTTATAGACACAAGCATATTGAATAATTCATGGGCTATATTAAAAATCCAAGACTAGCATACCTCCCTCATTAGGAAAGGATGGCATTATAACCTAGGATAGTGCAGAAATAGAGTTCAAATTCTGTTCCAAGTTCTCAGTAAAGAGTGAAGCTGTCAAAGCCAAATTACTTAAACTCCGATCATGCCATTTCAGTTTCTGGTTGTAGATGATATTAGTTCTGGAAAAAAAATATAAGAGAGACTTTGTCATAGACAAACCCTGGAAAAAAAAAAAGTAAACAGCAGGAAACTAAGTATGAAAACACTTTCAATTGCATGTATAAAGAATTGCTTATTTTAGAAGATTGATCAAGCTATTGTAAATACAAAACTTTGCTCATTGCAGTTCAATTATTTTCTTTCTAGAAAAATAATTTTGCAGTGTTAATTTTCAAAATTAAATTATATTACTTCTTTTTCTGATTTTCATTTGGGTATGGGACATTTTGGACATGAAAATAAGTAACACTGAATTCAATCAATACTGCCACTTTCTGTCTCCACAAAGCTCAATGAATTTAGAGTCATTTTAAACTACGTATTATGTAAAAAAATTAAAATCAGACATAGTATGTGATAGGCTTTTAGTACCAAAGGTGAAATAACTGAAATCACACTAATAATCTGTTGCCTCATTTTCACTTTTCAGTGTTCTTAAAGCAATTGTCCAATAAGCATGGGCCAGCAGTTTCATGACCACTTCATGACACAATAGACATAATTTGAAGACATTTTGGGTTGGCAAACATAAATCTTCAGTTTTTAAAGTGAGCATTTATTTACATAAAATGGTTTTTTTTTATATCTGCAGTCACACAAAATTCCTCTTTCTTTTTTTCCCTCATGAATACAGCACTACATGAAAAAATCACACATATTAAAAAGTTTTTTGGTCCAGCTTAAGTGCATAAGAACAATTGGGTTAAAATATTAGGAAAAAAACTTGGGAACATATCACTTCCAAACACACTGCTACCTGACTTTGGGCATGCAGCACTGTTTTACCAAAGTCTGCAAAGAAATAAATGCTGTCTTTGGCAGGCTGCCTCAAACAAATCTACAAGTTTTCAAAACATAATATGTTACTGATATAATATAATCATATAATATAATAATACATAATAACATATATTACAGTACAATATGTTACTGATCTTTAAAAGTTTTCATTTCTTTTCTGCAGTTATACATGTAGCTAAAGTTCCTCATACTAACTTTAGATCAGTTTATAGTGCTGCTCTTGGTGATTGCAAGACTTATTTAAATAGCTTTATAAAGAGCACAAGTGATTTTTTTCTACTAAAAATAGCAGAAAATTACAGCATAGTCAAATTCAGACACGACTTATGATGCCAAATTTATGTAGTCATAAGACTGGACAAGATGTGCATTAATGAAATTACTAAAACATTACTTATAAATCCATATTTTTTCTTTTTCTGTGTGTGTGCACACAGAGGAGAGAGATCCAAGTATGTTCTGGACAAGTCACCCACCTTTCAAGAAAACATAAAAGAAGATATTTTGAGAGCTGCAAGATCTAATTTCCTTTCAAGAAAGACATTTACCCTTAACAGCCCAGTAATGCAAAAGGAAAAAAGAACAGATTATGGTTCTTTTATGACTGTCACAAACATACCAGGAGCCAAATTCTGCTTTGTAACAAGACAAATCTCCCTCATGTTCATTTAGTGCCCCTGTGTATTTACCCACAAAGAACAGGAGATGTTTTAGACACAGACACAATGTCAGACAGCATACCCAGCCATTTTGAAGTTTGAATGTTTTGGATGACATTATCTGAGAAGGTGGCCTGAAAGTCCTCAGGCCCACTGGCATACTAAAATTAGACACGGGGTTGGGAAAGCAAAGCATTCATCCTCCTTAAAACTGCTGTGAAGGAAAAGCAGTGCTGGGCACAGTGACTCACTGGCTATTGCATGTTATCTGTTTCTCAGGCTAAGAATACCACCAGAGTATAAGACAAGTTTAGTTCCTGGGAATAATACTGAAGTATGTCTGTTAGCCAATTAAGGACTTCTATGCATGTACAAAAATGCCTGGCAGTTGTTTCTTTGCTGTACTGAATAAAAAACTTTTAATAAATTTGGAAGAATGTTAAGAGGACTAACATTGCCCTGTGAGAAACACCAACCCTTTACTAATACAGCATGATTTACAAGCTAATGATATGCTAATAAAAAGCAAGCAGCTCATAGAACTTCCATTCATCTTACAATCACAGAAAATTATCTGCCCAAAGTTACTATAACACACTGTATTCTGAAGGTGGACCAAAAAATTCCAAACTGCACCACACTGCTGAATTACTGCTTTTCTTTACATAGACACTATTCTATTCTTCTCAAAAGAGTACCCTTTAGGGTCTAAATAGCATGTACCAACACTCAATGGCTGTGACCAGTCAACTTTTAAGTGCACATACATGAGTTGATAGTAAAGATTTATGGCCACCTTTAGAGCATTCCAAGGACAATTAGTAGTTCAGCCATATGGAAAACAAAGTAATGGGACTGTAATCTGTACTCAAACTTACTTTAGGATTTTAACATCTCAAAAGCACCATTCCATACCAATAAAGTTGTAAATAAGAAACTGTATTCTGACCTAATTTGATGTTTAATAACTCAAAATTGTTTTACAACTGCTTGACTTCTCTTCAGTAGCCCATCTTCAGCCAATCATTTCACTGAAAACCAAAGCAGCAGCAGTTCTAAACTATTAGTTTTCCAAAATATTTTGCCTAGGATGCAATCCTTCTCTTTCCCCCTTTCCAAAGGGCAAATAAGGTCTGGTGAAATATGACATTCTCAGCTTTTCTTCCCACCATGTCGAGTGACAGCTGAGAGACGCTGCATCCCTTTTGGGGGATCCATTACCCAGAGCAGAGAATTGCTGCTGTGAATTGTAGGCTAAGCCATGGGAACAATAGACTTGCCCCTGTTTAGGCTTCCCTGTTTTGTGCATTCCCAGTGCAGTAGCATGAGATGTTCGAATTCTAGAGCAAGAAAACCTGACAACACCCTGCTGAAGAAGCTGCAATCTTCCTAGGTAAACTGCAGCTGTTCCGCTGTTCCTCTGACTGCCCTTTAGATGAACAACTCTCTAACCAGAGGAATGGATCACTTGCAGAGACAGGGACACGCCTCTCAGAGCAATACACAAGGGCTGCTGCTGAGGAGAGGGAGGGGTGGGGAGAGCGCACTCGGGCAGCACCGACAGGGGAACACGGCAGCGCGCAGGCCCTGGCAGCCACTTCTACACGTCTTTTTAAATTCTGAACAGCAAAAAATCATTCCAAAGTTATTTCATTCTCTGACCCAGGTCCTCCCCAGGCACCTTCTTCTAGCTCACATCTTCTGATTTGTAATTATTGCCAAGCCCTACTCTCAGGTCAGAGCACAGCTGAAGGAAAAAACTTGCAGCGCAGACTGCTCTGCAGGCAGCCTTTACCAGTTACAGGCCGAAGCTGATTGCAGGACTCACCAGATCATGCACAGTAACAGCAGCAGCATTGTCAGGTTATGATTACATCGAATTTTGAGTCAGTTCTTACACCTGTGACAAGTTTTAGCTAATAAAATAAGCATAACCTATAACCCACGTTGAGCTACAATAATGCAGAGGCATATCTCACTAGTAATCTACCCACTGACAGACCTGTTTCTAAGAGATTGCTTTTCATAACATAGAAGAAAGCATTCTATTTTCAAACTTTTGGAGCAAGTCAGCTGAATTCTGAATTCACACTCAGGCAGAAAAAGATTGCAGCTCCTGCTGCAAATACCATTTCCCTCCTGAAAATCCTGATGCACATAAATCAGTGAAGGTTTGTTGCTCAAACATACAGATCCAAGGGAAGCTGAATAATAATGGTTAATATATAAATGGAGAAAGACTTGCGAAGAAGAAACAAATGCATCTTCATCAGGTTAGCACATTCTTATATAAACAAGCATTTTGACTAAAAGTGCTCTACAGGGGAAAAAAAAAGTTGAGATGTTATCTTTACAGCTGCCTGGCAAAGGTGTGAGAGACAGTAGGAGAGAGATATATTGCATACAATCCTGTCCTAGAAAGGCACAAAAGACAAAAAAAAAAGAAATAAGGATCTTTTTTCCTCCAGGGACAGGAGAGGCAGGATGCTCTTGCTGGACAGAGAAGTGCTGCACACAAACAGAGAACACAGCAGATGCTCAAGCCTATTTAAAGAAACAGTCTGAGCAAGATATGAGAGTGCCTCAGTAAAGAGCAGGGGACAGTGGAAAGAAGTGGTTTCACAGTAAATAGAATGATTCTTTGATAAGCTGTAATATATTCTAGAAACTCAAAAATTAATAGTATTTTATGCTGTTACACAAGTTAATTGTATCAAATAAGTTAGTAAATTGCCTGAAAAATCATATCATCTTCTGGCCTAGATAATACGTAGGTATTTTTTTAACAAATCCCTCTCTAATTTCCTTGGGGTTTTTTTTCTCCAGACTACTCACAAGTGACCTCTGCTTTTCATGAACCTTCACTTCATGTCTTGATGCAGTCTGGAAAGTTTTCAAACTCTAAATAGTAACTGTATGTCATTAGACCCCCACCCCTTTTTTTTTTTTACTCCAAACAATAAGCATCCCAGAAAAAGGGTTAAATCATCAGATTAAAAATGAGCAGAGAGTCAAATTCGAACTGAAAATAAGGTAATGCCATTTGAAAATCTCTTCCAAACAACTAAAGTCAATGAGATTCTTCAACCTAGTTCGGATCATACTAGTAACTAAGAAACCACAACTGTGCACCCTAAGAAAAAAGACTAGATTGTGTATTTAAAATTATTTAATATTATATATTTAATCACTCAGAATAGAATCATCTGCTACAAAATACTCCATGTTCCACACATCACTCAGTGTACTGCTTGTGATGAGAACTTTCTTCCTTCTAAGCAATTGTGACACTACTGGTGACCAGTTTGAAAAGGTCCATGGGCTATACACATGCTCAACTTTACATACCTGAACAAAAAACAAGACTTCAGCTCTTAAGCCATGGTACATATGACAAAACCTCTCAGAGACAGCTAACATTCTGCATACCTAGGTGAAAATGGACTGTCAGGGTAATTTCCTGAATTCTTTGGGTACAGAAGTACTCACTCATCCACAGTGGAATATTTTAGATGAGATTTTCAAACTAGCAGACTGCTTTCCTCTGAGCCCATTAGTGCAATTTACTCAGTGCTGTCACAAGTGTCTGGAAATGCAGAGGAGCTGGAAGGAAACCCACAAAGCTCCTGACATAAGGAGCTTTTGCAGTGAAACGAAGACACACTGGAGATAGTTACAGAAAAAGGCAGGTGACCACAGGGATGGAAGGACAACATCACAGTGCTGCAATCCCCACTCCTCACTTAGCTGGAAAATAAATTAACAAAAATTTCACAGAAACTGGGAAAAAAGATGCAAACATAGTCTTCAGAGCATTGACCTAGTAAACATCTGAGTTCTGGGTTTTTTCAATCTAACATTTAAGTCAATTACCCTTAGATCTTAAGAGTCTGGACGTCTGGAAGTCTGGACACACTTCAGTGAGAGGTGTGCTACTTATTACAGTTATGCAAGCCTATAATCTACTGTTGATCTGGAATTAAGATATAAAATGCAGATTCAAAATGAGATTAAGAAATCAACCGAAATTATAATAGAGAAAAATGCCTTTTTCAGTACCATGATCAGCAAGATAATAATTTTCAGTAATGAAACTGCAGAACTAAAAGTCCCCTACCCTTTCATGATTGTTTTAATATATGGCCTAATAAAACGTATGTTGAAGTGCTCCTGCTACAAACAAGAATAGCAGTTTTATTGTTATATGTTCAAAGAACAATTTGGTGACAAGTTCTCACTCTTACAGAGAAATTCTCTATGCAAAAAGTAATCTTCATTTTGAGGCTTGATATGTCAAAGTGACAAGCTTGTTTTTAAAAGGCTATCTGTCAGCTGGTTTAAAATTGCATGTAATTAGAGTTTGGTTCAAAATTTTCTGAAGTCAAATGAAGTCTATAAATTTAAACATCCTTCATTCCCACCATGAAAGAGATGAGACGTTTATACAGCAGTTCTTTCAGATACAGAGAATGTACAGAGTTCTCAGGTGTTTGATCTGCTAAATGGACAGATACAAGCTACAAGGGAATACAAACAGCATGATTTAAACAACTTTTTCAACTCATGCAGTTCTGTAAAACTCTCTCAACCGGTTTGTCTGAATGGCCAGCATTTCTAAAGCTTCTAAACATTTCCTATGCCACCAAACCAAATGACCAAGTCAAGCTATAGTGCGTTGTCTTAAATGGCTGGAGTCCTGCCAAGAGATGACCCTCCAGTGCCAGCTCCAAGGCTCAGCAACACGCAGTGGCACACAGCCCCAAGAGCTTTGCACTGTTAGTTCACAGGATATCTTACTTTGGCCTTCTCCTGACTTTGCACTTCACAGCTTTGGATTGAAATTTTTCATTGTTTCATATCACAAAACATCTATTAAATGATCAGTATAGAGTCCCTGATGCAGAAAACAGGAAATGGAATAAAAGCTGTTGAACTGGTGGAGGCTTGACATCACGGTTTCACAGGCATTAATCACTTCCTACTCACAAAATACAGAGATCACAACTGAGCATAGAAGCAATTTTTTTTATTTTCAGTGTTGTCTTGAAGTAATATTGCTTCTTTTTCTATTCATCCATTTTCCAAAATGAAACTGGCCAAATTTAAATCAATGTCCAATCTTTCAAATCTGAAGATTGATTTTCTGTTTAAAAAATGACCTCCAAAGTGACTTTTATAGCAGAGCACACAATGTGAATATCTGTTAGCTCATTTTCACCCTTCAAAAGCCCTTTCTAATGTGATAACATATTTCAGACTGTTAGCAAATTGAGTACTATAGAGTTTCATAGTTATGGTTTGAATATTGAACAAGGACCATCAAAGAAAGTGAGACCAAATCAGAAAATCATAGTAAAAGGTCAAGGTTTGAATATTTTACTTGTTCAGTAAAACATAGAAAATATATTAATTGACAGGGCAAGAGAAAAGAATCTGCATGACTTACAAATCAATAATTCAAAAATAAATGCTGTGAACTTTAAATAAACATTATTTAATATTCATAATAGCAAGGAAAAATATTGAAAAAAATAGTTCAAACAAGCAAGTGTAACAACACTTTTATAAAGTAAAATCTAAATTTCAGAAAATATATATCTCTGCAACTTGCTGTTAAAAAATAACAGATTTCATGTTCTACTCTCTGCCAGCAAAAAGCAGAGACAATGCATAGATCTTGTACTACTGTTCACCACTTGACTAAGTGTCAATAACACCATAAATCTGACAGCAGGACATTTCACTAACTCTGGAATATTAAGTATTCCTATCCCTTGATCACAGTAAGTTCTACTGGAAATTGCTGAAAGGAAGCCAATCTCTATTTATTATAGAACCATTATATACAGCCATCTTTTACTATTATATATTTATATATCTGAAATGGTTTCATATAACTATATTATATGAATATTCCACCTTCTTTTAAAAGAGCATTGGTGTGCCGTAGGCATCTGCAGCCTAGAAACACACACACACACACCATTAGAGCCCCAGCCACATCCGCTCTGCAAGTGACAGAGTGGCTGGACACCCATGGCCACAGGAGGGCTGGACCCCATCACCTCAGTTCAGCATTCCCTTGAACCAAACAGCACAAGGACATTTGTTTGCTTTGTCTTGAGGCCAGAGTGCAAGAAGCCACACTCACTGATGGAATGACACATGCTAAGGGCCAACACTCTGTGGTGAGACAGTCGTGGCCTCTAATAAGCGAAACAGAAATGATAATGTTTCATAATAATTCTGTGTTATAGTAATATTGAGGTGTGACATTAACATTGTGGGTTTGGTAGGGAAAAAAAAGAGTTAAAAGAGGGATTTGAGGTGTGACACCTGTGGGAGCATCTCTGCTCTGCTTTTGACTTCACAGTGTGCTACCCATGCTCTTCTTTACAGCATGTCAACACACGCCAACAGCTATCACAGGGTGCTTTAAATTGTGTACACGACACACTAATCACTGCTGGAATTATATTACTGCTTTCTTTTTCTATCATTCACTTCTCAAAAGATTTATTTCTCTAGTAAGAGCTAGAGACCTTAGGGATCTACAAGAAAGGACAATTTAACATTTTACATATATCAGCAGAGCTGTCTTAGCATAAAAAACACTAATCCTTTAATGAAGCTGATATGTTTGCAGTGATTCATTATATTATAAATAGACCTTGGGGAGATTTGCTAAGGATCTTGGGGAAGAAAAAAAAATTAGAAAAAGATATCTTTAGACTGTTCCCCCTCACACATCAAATTCTCCCTCCCTTGCTTCAAGCTGGCAGCACTGGCGTAGTGTGAAAAAAACCTCAAGCTCAGGAACACAAGAACACAAGTATGGTTAAATTAATTTCTACAGAGTTCTGTGTATCACAAGAGCCACACCTCAGCCCTGTGTTGGTCTGCCTCATTTCATCTCATATTTTACAAGCCTGCGATTCACAGCTTCATTTCAGCATCACTAGACATGGGCTGCAATCCTCACACACGGCCCACGACAACTCTGATTGAAGATTACATCATCCAAATTCACATGCTGCCACATAACATTGTTTTCTAGTTTAACAACAAGGGTGACACTCCCACAGCAGTCTGAAATTTAAATTGGCAGACATAAGCCTGTAGTTTCAGGACCCAATGTGCAAATATTAAAGACAATAATCAGGTCTTGAATAAATCACCAAAAAGAAGTTTCTTGCAATCACAAGAAACATTTATTCGAAGCTTCTTCACCATGAAAGTACAAGAAAGGTGCTCTTACATGATCACCAAATTCTTTATCACATTATCCTGACATTACCAACTAGGAAACCATTTGCTCATCTCCACTGGCAATACTTCTGTGCTTGTATGAATATTGGTATACCTCTGTTTTAATGACTGTGACATACTTCAGCTCTGTAAAGAACAAGTGACAGTCAGAAATATTCACAGTTGGCCTGCAATATCACTGAGACTACTGCAGCCAACATTGTGCTAGTAAGAGTTTGCAAACAGCTGATAAATGAACCAGAAACCCCAGCAGCTACAAAACATTTCACAAAAACATGCTTTCCTCCCCACAGCTTAGTACTTGGGGCTCAGTGGGGTACCACTGATTTGAAAATACTTTTGCACATGAAAACAGAAGAACTTCAAGCAGTTTTAAAAGGATGTGAGCCCTCAGAAGCTTCTTGAAATGAATTGACCTGATTTATAGAAATTCCCTTAAAAGGCTGGATTGGCTCCAAACCCTCTGTGTCACACTATTTTATCTATTGTAGGGTATCTAAATAGAGTCACTATCCTCTTTGGTGGTAAGATGAGACTCCATTATCCTACTATAGGAATATTTTGTGCAAATACTGCTCACTTGTAGAGAAATACAGCATGTAGTCACAAAGCCTAGAAAAATATTATCTTAAATATTGATCCTAAATCAAATACTTTGAATACCCAAATAAGAGAGAAAAGTGAAGTGCACCAGACTTTATACGCAACCAGCTTTAATTTTTACTTAAAACATGAAGAACAGCCTACAAAAAGAAATTTCCTGGGGTTTGCCTGAACTCATAGGATCAGGATAATGTACCTTCTGAATGATAAGTACAGCATTACTGAGGTAACCCTGCAGTATTCAGTAGTTTATTCATTAAGTAATCACACACTGTTTCCAAGCTGCAGAGCCCATACTGACAATAGCACCAGAGCTTTTTAATGTAGTTTAAAAAAATTCCAAAGTCTGAGGAGATAATTGCCCTAAGCACGACTGTTGCCTCCATTGCTTTAATCACAGAAGACCAGTCTTCCAAATTTGGAGCAATATCACAGTTAGTCCTGTCTTCATCCATCTTGGTCAAGTCCCAAAGAGTTACACTTAAAAGTAAGTGGTTCTGGCATGTGTGTATTACTTTTTTTCTTCCTTTTTTTTTTTATTTTTAACAATAAAGAAAAAATGTTGGTTAAGATTAAGAGCTACATTTGAAAAGCATTCTGAAATAAAAGTCCTCAGAGGTTAGAAGAGTGGGATGTTCCATTAATTTAGCAGGCTCAATTTTATTCTCCATTGCTTTAATCTTATATTTTTTAAAGGTGCCTTCATAACGAAAAAGAAATACATAAACTTACATAGTCAAATGCATGCTAGCTGCAAAGGTAACTGCCTTTCAAATATTCAAAAGAAACAAATACATTAATTTCTTATTATGTTATAGCAACATACATCACTGCCAGCCAAAATAAAACATGACTGGGAACTGAGCCACATACTTTTTAATTTTTTTTATCATATTATCCTAGGCAGAAAATTATGAAGTTCATTCTTTTGTGCTTCTGACTCTCTCAGACATATCATACCCTTCACACTATAGAAGAATATTTGTAGCCAGAAAGTAGAATATTTGTCTTATAATCACAGATAAGTAAAAAAGGAAAAGCACCAAACTGAGTCAAAGGGCACTTTTAAACCCAAAGGTATGGAAAAGTTACAACACAACTAATAACTAAAACAATAAATCTTGTTTCATGCAAAGGATCAATACAAATGAGAATGGAGGCGATCACAACTGACACACCAAATAGAAAAACAAAAGAGAATAAATTGGCATTCATAGTTGGTTATTGATGCAGGAGCCTGAATATTACCTCACAAACATGAAACTTCTTCTCAATTTCTTTAACTCCTTTGATTGCTCAAAGGAAGAAAAAGCTTTCTTCAGGAAATTTCCCAGTTCCGTCATTCTGAAGATGTGTACAAAAATTACATAATTTTTCTCAAGTCTATAGTATAAATGAGATCAACCATAAAAGATTTTCTCTGTAATCTAGTGAGTTATATATAGATACTTCTATTGACTTTTGATATTTCAGTTCCAGGACAGACCTGCTCAAGACACAATTCAGAATTATAATTAAGAGTTTGGTTTCATCCATGTCGAAACTGAAGTCCATTAAAACTTTCATTTCACAGTAGAAATTACAGCTCAAACTTACTGAGTTGCCTCCAAATTTCTCTCTTTCTTGACAAAGATTACAAGCTTCAAGTATCACTTTCAGAATTGCTTGGCTGTCTAGAGGAAGAACTTCATATTCCACAGCTCACGCAGGATTCGCATGTTTAGAAAGAGGGATTACTGTGCAGGTGATATATAGATACACTGCCACAGAAAATGCTTCATTATGCTCTCCACAAGTACATTTTGTCCAACTAATGGTTCACAGTTTTCTGCATTCAGTAGATGCTACTGAATCTAGTTCTCTATTATAAGGAAAGATAAACTGCAAGCTTAAGGAGCAAAAGCATAAAAAAATACAGGAAAGGAACAAGAATCCTGGAAAAAGAACTCATTGCAAAATATATGTGGTGGACAGAATGCATGAGCATTCAAACTGAAGGCAATGGATTTCAATTAATATAGTCTGCAGTAGAGAGTCATAGAGAAAAAAAAATTGACAAGCAAAAAATCACAAACAAACAAAACCTTTGCAGCAGCATGTAGTAGGGTGATATACCAAATTCTTCTGCATACAATTACTGATAGTGCAAAACATTTATTTATCATGAATTTAGCTGACAGGATTACCTATTGCAGAATACACAGTCATATCAGACCTCCCACTGATATGGAAACAGCTTTAAAATAATTCTGCAGTAGAAGTAGCAAAATGAAATCACTAACAGTTAGTATTGCATTGCTGAAACTGTCTGAAGAGTCAGCCCTCCGGAAACAGATTTTTCTATCAATAATTGACAGCTGATAGCTGATACAGTTTCAGGCAGTAACACACCAGGGAAAGGCCAGCTGCAGCAGCAGCTCCTTCCCATTTAGCCCATCTCTACCACTTTTTAGACCTCTTTCTTAACCCTCTCCAGGTATTTTCTCCCTGTGTTTTGGGTAACAGGACAAAGGCAAAATATATGCTATAAGAAAAGAATGCATTATTTCCCACTTAGTGACAAGAATTGTGGGAAGAAAGCAAGATTTAGTCATAACAATAAGCTAACAAAAAGTAAAATCTAAAAACGGAAAATGACTCAGTGACTGGAAAGAGATATAACAGGGATAGGTGCCACTGTAATCAGGACAATGGTTTCTCCAAGCATAGAATTAAGAGGTCAAGATCACAGTAACACAAGACAGTAGTATAGAAGAAAGCTAAAGAAGTAAATAATTTCCAATAAGAGAAGAGATTCTCATTCTCTTCCAGGCTTGGACCAATGAGATCTGAGCTTTGAAATCAAACTTATCTGGTTTCAGTGAAGCCAGCATTTCAATCTTATAGATCAATTTTTAAACCAAATGAAATATTAAATGTAGTAATGGAAAGAGGAAAAGGTATATCGTTTACTGGAATAGCTGTTTCTGTAGTATTCTGAAACCATTCATATTCCTCAAATAAAGTTGTTTTCTTTCACAATGTCAATTTATACCAATAAGAATTTGTTTTCTGACATCAAAAGATGGCTTTTCTTTGTCATATCATTCTTTTACATTAAGAAAAGATTGCTCTGATTTGACAGCTCAGTATATTTTAATGGACAGTGGACCACAAATGATATCTGACAATAAAAGGTTTGGAAAGTTCTTTTGTTCAAATAGATTACTCTTCCCCCACAGAAAAAATAAACAAACAAAAGCCACGAAAAAATAACAACCATGAAAGAAAACTGGAGATACCAAGTGCATGCCATTCTTTTGCATTAGTTTTATAGGAGTCACGCCCATCAGATATGCCAGGCAAGACTGACAGCACCACTACTGCCATAGTTATCCTACAAGGATGTGTTGCTTTAAGTTTCAGTTTTCATATTATCCAGATTCTGTACTACATTAGTTTGTAACTCTGAACTTCATATAAAGTGTTAGCAAGTTCTCCTCACAGTTTAATTAGACAAAATAATCCTTTTCCAGCCCAAGAACCAAGGACAATGTTGCAGCTTCAGGCTCAAAAAAGTATAAACAACAGTGAATTGAGGAGAACAAACTGGGAGGATGGGATTTCATAACCTGTAGCTGTAATTGGACAATTAACCCCAATATGTAAATGGAACAAAACCTATAAAAGTGTGAAAACTTGTGACCCATTGTCTATCTTGGGTGTAGCCTCGGACAGACTCTTGTACTGCCCAAGGTGTATTCTTTGAAGGCCTTTTTAATAAATAACTATTTTATTCCTTTAACACTGTCTAGCCTCTGTTCTAGGTAGCCTCCCAAGGCATCAGCTGAAGTATTATGGATAGATTCTAGTGAGATGGGAAAGGATACATTCACATAAACTGTTGGTAGTCCTACTAGCCCAAATGTCAGCCTTTGGCAATCAAATGCTGGTAGAATGCAGCTGGGGAGCAGAGTGTGCAAAGGCTACAATGTATGTAAAGGACATTTCCGCTTACTTCCTACCCTCTCGGCTTGCAAATGATAGGAGCAGAAGCTCTCTCTGAACAACAGAGAATGTCTCTCTTGCTTGCCCATTCATGAGAAGGATTAGGACCTCTACTTCAGTCATTACTGGACAGGTACAGCTTCCAAAATTGAAGAAATTACTTCAAGGACTTCAAAACAGTAGGAAATTATAGGAGGAAACTTAGTGCAACCAACTGAGATGCAATTTCATGTGGAAGAATAGAAAAGGGAGTGAAATCTGGATATCTCTCTTGAATCTCTTCCCACAGATGACTTTTCCCCATGGCTTCTCATACTGTCTTGGTTCCAGGTGTTGCAGAGACTCAGCTTCAACTGTACCATTAATCTATTATCCTCAAACAACTGGAACCATATTATGTATACATATCCTATGACTGAGACTGTTCATTTATCAATGAAACTGAATGGTGTGTTGAGACTATCTGTGTCAGACCTTCCCAAACACACATTCACAAGAATATACCTTCTTTTTTATTTTCATTTCTAATAAATTTTATTTCATTTTCTCATAAAATATCAAAGACTTGCTTCCTGTATGTGTTTGTATTCCTGAGTGTTGCTTTTGGCAAAAGGGCCCCAATGTCCTTTCATTTTCTCTTCATACCTAGAGGCAACAGAACAAAGTAATATATAGGCGTTTTAAATTGACTGCTCGGGGTCATTAACTGCATAATTTCTCAACTGGTGTCCAGACTTTCAAATCTAACTATGTATTGTTCCCTTAGTTGTCTTCTATTTCTGCACTTGTGGATGCTGCTCTGGGGCAATATCTGTCACTGTCTAAGCTGAGCTGCCAACTAAGCACTATGCCACCAGTCACTTCCTTCCCCAGCACCTCAGTCTCCCAGGATGGGTGAGAGAATTGTGGGGGCGGGTGGAGTCCCAGTGGCTCTTCCCTGGAGGGAGGCCTGCTGAGGAAAAGGATTGCACAACCTTGACCAGACCCCTCAGATAAGAAACGACCTTCTGCTCACGGCGACCTTTCTAGGGACCCACAAGCCCCCTCGGGATTTTATGTAGATCTGTTGTTACGGATTGGCCTTGTACCCTTTTCCACACCCCTTTGGGCCCTATAAAGACCCCTAAGATTTCCCCAGTCTCCAGAGGGGCTTCTCCTCCTGGCACCCTTCGCTGATGCTCACAATAAAGCCGCTCTGCGGAACCGCCAGACGGGACCCCTCTCTCTCTCTCTTCCCGGGCTGGCCGAAGGAGACGCGATCTCACAGAGG
>VZUI01074888.1:0-18402 GCA_013401135.1 Cettia cetti
GGGAGCTGGGAAAGGGGCTCAGCCTGGGGCAGAGGAGGCTCAGGGGGGACCTTCTGGCTCTGCACAGCTCCTGACAGGAGGGGACAGCCTGGGGGGGGGCGGGGCGGGGATCAGGCCCTGCTGCCAGGGAACAGGGCAGAAGGATGGGGGGAGGGAGGGAGGGAGTCTAAAGTCATGTCAAAGGAGGTTTAGATTAGATCTTAGGGAACACTTCTCCACTGAAAGAACTGTCAGTTACTGGAAGAGGCTGTCCAAAGCAGTTGTGGAGTCACCATTCCTGGGGAGATTTGAAAGACGTGTAGACGTGACACTCAGGAACAGGTGTTGGTAGTGCTCCTGGCAGTGATGGACTCAATGATTTAAGAGGTCTTTTTTAATCAAAAGGAATCAATTATTTTATGATTTTCATATAGAATTAAAAGTCTCTTGGTTTTTTTGTCTTACTTCACCACAGTCTACAAAAAAATATTTTAATCATATTTGAATGTTAAATGTAAGAATGAACCTCATATCTGAAAAAAATATTTGGACTTAAATAAAGATTAAAAAACAAAAAATAATTAGTAGCACATCTGGAAAATTTACCTGACAACTGGTTTTACCTAGGAATTCAATGCAGAAAGCATTGTGTCATTTGGAAAAAGCATTTGTCATCTGAGACTTAAGAATCACTCTTAGGAAAATCAGAAGAGATATTAAATGGGTACTGATACTGCAATTGGACAACAGGCTCCTGTTAATCTTCTCTAAAAAGCAGATGAAACATAATTCCTCACATAAAGCTAATTCTGTGGTTTCCTGGTTCCTGCGGGCTGTACTAGCAGATGGTATCAGCAGCATTCCTTCGGCTTTGGCTAAGACTCAGCTTTTCATTTCAATTTGTTTCTTTTTAATTTCAGCTATGGGCACTATATACAGTAGCTGCTCAAGTTAGTCAAATAATTATTACAAAATGCCATTTGTGGTGAAATTTAACATCTACCTACTGAATAAGAACTTGCAGATAACATTTTTTTATTTCTTGGCAACCAGATTTAGAAAGAGCCCAAATTACCTTTTTGAAATGTCACAGAGCATTCTTCCTTTTTAACATTTTGGGTCTCTTTAACATTTTGGGTCTCATTTTGGGACTCTTCAAGAGTCTTTCCATATTAGTTATGGGCCCAGCTGGCAGTACAAAAAACCTCAGATCCTCAGCAGACCCTGGGATTGGGTTAAAACAGTTTGGAGCTGGTGTTACATCTCCTCATAGGTAGAGATGGTTCTTCAAAAGGTAGAAGTCTCCATCCAATAGCCTTGTTAAGGATGGTTAAAAAAATTTTATAAGGTAAAAAAGTACTAGTAATTCTGCTAAGAAAGTGTTACTGATCTGTGGATAATGAGGCTGAATGGGCAGATATATTTTGCATGAAGTCTTAATTCTGCCCATCTAATATATAATTATATACAAAAGTTGACATATGAGAAATAAGGATTTTTGTAATAGTAATCTTTTATATAAAAATGTACATTCTAAAATTCTTCTTAATACATTCTTGAAATCAAAAATAATTGATAGTCAGAGACAGTGGAAAAAGGAAACATAAACTTAGTGGAATACCTGAATATGACCTATTGCTTAAGGATAAAAATTTGGGGTTTTTAATTAATTTTATTGATCTCATGTTGTGATCTTTAAGCTTATTCTGCATTACCTGCATCCACTCATTTTTTTTTTTAACTGATGGGATCATAATATGCGATAGGTATTTTTTTAAATAATTTTTACCTAAAAATAATTACTAGTTAACAAGTTAACAAGCAAAAAGTTCTCTTTTTTAAATAGCAGAGCCATACCTTGTTTTCTGCAGAAAAAAAAAGTTCATTTTAAATTAAAAATAAAAATCAAATTTCTCTTACTTTTACTACTTTTTTTATCAGGGCACAAATAGTTTATTAGAAATTTTGCCTGTAGTCTTATGATGAACAAATGCCACACAAAACTCTTATCATGAGATTATGAAGAATATCTATTACCTCAGTCATTGTAAATGTTATTAAAATGCTCAGTGTGAATAAAAAAACTTCCTGACGTAACAGCATGACATTAGTTATGTACAACTGTCCTTGCACACATTTCCTGGGGTAGCCCTTAGTACTTTTTATAAAGTAGAAGGTTTGTGGTTCAGGAAAAAAAAAATAAAACCCTACAACTTTCTTTTACAAATTTTGAATCTCTTTGAAATGTAATTCTGCCCTTGATGACATTCATCAAATATTTACCAAATGTGTCCTTCAACTTCATCTTAGTATGTAACTGATTAAACATTTAAAAGCTGCCAACAGTGGTATAAGTTTGACTGCAAAATCATTACATTGCATATAAATGTTACCATGATGCACTAAATCTGTAAAGAAAAAAAGGAGAGAATGTCGCTCTGGTATTTCCTGGGCAGGTGTTGTGGATTTCTGAATTAAAGTTTGATTTCACATGTGCCAGGTGACCTCTTCACTCGTTAAAGTGCTGGTGGTGGTGCTGGGGAATAATGGATAGGAGGGTGGTTGGCACTCTGTGATTTTAGTACTTTAATGATGAGAAGCAGACAAAATTATTTTCATTAATTAATTAAATACAATTAATTTAGAAATATACAGAACAAAAAATCACAATACATAACATCACCTTACTACTAATGAGTATAAGGAGTGTGCCTTAATATTTATCAGCATCTATTTGCTTTCTTGGGTCAGAACTACACTTCCTAAATATGGACCTGTTAAGAGGATAAGGGCAGAGTCAGCAGGTTAGGTCAGCAGGAGGACAGGTGATGTACAGTTACCAGCTGTGACAAAAGATGATCATTTAAAGTGGGTAGATAGATAAGAGTAAAAATAGTTAATAAGTGAGAGAATGAAACCAAGAAAAATAAAGATTATACATCACAAATAAAGTTCCTAGGGCCAAAGCTTATTAGTGTATGAAATTATCTGCCATAAGAAATGATAGATATCCTATTTTTTTATTCATGGCACACTATATGAGATAAGATATTCACAAGCAGACAATAGTAGGGGAAGAAAAACCTCTATTCTTAAAAGCAGAAAGGCAACAAAATACCCTTAACAAGGCATTCCAACTTTGCAATTTCCTTGGGACTACTTGCCTGGCTTAGTGGCAGGTACTGCAGAGCAGTCTGTCTGTCTGAGATTTTTAATAGGTTGTTTTAATAAGCCTTTCTTGTGATTTGTGTTTCTGATATGAACAGCAATTACCCAGCCAAGTAATGAGGCTCTAATGAACATGTCTTTCCTAGATTACTTTAGAAGTTCATCAGAGAAGTTAATAGCATTGTAAAACAAAAATCTCCTTTTTTTTCTCTGTCAAGACACATCTGATTGTTCTTCTAAGTGTTTTTATATTTAAAAAAAAAGAAAGAGAAAAAGAAATTTATGTAGGTCTGTACACGTATGTGACCATCAACATTTACATGTTGTTTTAATCTACAGTATGAACAAAGAAAATAAGTTCATTTCTCCATTTTCTGATCTACATGTGTACACCAATGTATTTATTTTCTCTACAGGTTTCATGTCAAAGTGTACCTCCCCTGTCTACAGAAGGAAGATTTCTAATATTTTGGAAATTTTAACTATTTAGCATTTGTAAGAAAATAATTTTAAAAATTAAAAAACAGAGGACTTGAACAAAACTTTGAACTGCAGTTCAAAGCAGTGCCATAAAAGATGGCACTGTACAATGAAAAAGGAAAAATTGGGGTCATGATTAAAATCTGCTTGCAGAGGCAAGAGTAATCACCCTATTTCACTGAGCTAAATAATCAACATTTCTGTACAAAAAAGGGCTGCAAATCATCAAACTTATAGCTTGGTGAGTTAAAAGGTTAAGGGGTTTTTTTTTAAGTATTTGATTGATGAAAAAAGACAGTATTACAAATTTGCTTCTTTAACTGATATAGAAGATTATTTTATGATGGGATCAAACCCATCCTAAAAGAGCTGTTTCCCCTCTTATTACACATAGAACCTAATAAAACTAACTCTCCTGTTTAGTTCCACGTTAAAAATTTGATCAGAAAAATTCCACCATGAAACATAGTTCCTGAATGATGTGACTCAAAAATATTCATGGCAGTAAGTGTTAATTGAAGTTGTGCAAGTTTATTTTAAAGGGTAATTAATATATGCAGCCTCATGACTTCAGATGTTCAAGGCTAACCTTGAGTTGTGCAACAAAATAATACTGTGAATTGTTTTAAAAGCAATTTCAATTTTTAGACATTTTGATAAGGTGAAGTGCTTTGTTTTCTTTGCAATTTTTTACCAGGTGATTTTATTTACTGTTTTCTTTGTTTGTTTTGGTAAATTTTTGCTTCTCACAGTGTGTCCTTAAAGAAGGAAGAGAAAACACAACAGAGAGTGTTATATCACTACTTGGAAATAATTATTTCTAAATAATCATATCTAAATGTTTCCCAGAGAGATTTTCTGTGTAGGAAATTAATAACAATATGGTGAACTCCAGGTGGATGTTATTGCAGTTCAGGAATTCAAATTCCAGTTTCAGGCTTTAAGAGCTTTTAAGGTATTGATTTTTATATCGTTATTCTTTTAAGGCCAAAGAGGAAAAATAAATGTTCAAAGAGTAGGAAGTTTTATTTTCCTACATTTAGTCAATAGAAAGACAAAAAATAGGTGTTAGTAATTTTTTTGGTAATTTTCTTGACACTACTAAAAATGAAATTGCTGATAATTTATGTCAAGCAAGATTAAGTGAAAACAATATTAGTTCAGTCCTGTCATTTTGACTAAGAAGAAATATGAAGAGTAACAGCAAAATTTTTTATCCCAGAGAGAGACCTAGAATGCATATTCCTAGCCTAAGGACCTCACAACTTTTCCTCCTGGAACTCAATTTCTTTCCTGCAGGTTAGAATTGCACTCCTTGAATTCAAAGTGTGTAATTGCTGAGATAAACAATTCAGGAACAAACCTTGCCTTGCAAATTGATGGCTGCAGATTGCTGGTGTACAATGACAAATGATGACTCTGATTGGATGTGTTTGCAAGCAGAGAAATAGAGGACAGGTTATGTGCATCAAACACTTAAATTGAACTGAATAATGTGACTGGTCATAGTCAATAGTAAGTGAAAAACATCAGAAAACAGAACCAGTGGTTTCACAGGGTAGAAAAATTGACACAGTAAAAGAGACAGAAGGGCTGTAAGGTTTGAGAGGTTTCTGCAGAGATAAAGGTTTGGAGCATTCACAGAGGAGCAGAAGGACTATCAGGAGGGATAGAAGAAAGGGAGTGGAAGGAGAGTCACTGATTTTAATGGGAAGTTACTCAGTCTGTGTCTTCATCAAAGTGGTGATCATTGGAATGGCATAAACATAGGTACTTAAGTTCAGTAAATGAATCTTAGCAGACACCTGGTGCCAGAAAATTAAATCCTTCAATAAAATCATGTATTTGGATTTGAAATTTACTCTTGGAACCACAGAACTTATGTCAGTACCTTCCATCACCATGCATGCTCACCCATGAGTGTACAACCTCAAGCACAAGATTGAGTGCCAAACTGAGCACTGACAACAGAAAATTAAAACTCTTAGGTGCACAGTAAATATATAAGGAGGGAAATAAAAAGAAAAAAATATAGTTTTAACAACTAAACATTCATGTATTTGGACACTGACCAAGACACATTTTAATATTTTTGATTTTATGAGAGGAACATGTTCTCTTTTGCTTAATTTGACAACTGAATACACTATACACAGAGTTCTAAAAAGAGTTTATAACTTTTTAGGGATTTTTTTATTATTATTTCTAGTTTATATGGTAGCAGTTACTTCATGAGTAGTTAAAATATTAAACAATAGTAATTTTATAAAATAAAACTTTTGTCTATTCTTGTAATATCCTGACAGTTTTGAATTTCTTTTGTGGAAAGCAAATGACGAGAAAAGTGTCACTGCTAGAGAATAAGGCCAATGTATACCTGTCATTTATGAAAAATAAAAGGTAAAGACAGTTTTAGAAAATGAACTCAAAAGTCATACATAAGAGAAAAAAGAGTTTCAGAATTGATTGAGATAAAGAGTGTCATTACTCACAGAATGTACTGAGGGAAGTGGATTACCTAAAAGAAAAACAATAACAAATGTATTTTTACTTAATAAACTTTTTTTTTTTGTTTATCTCATAATTTTCTCTCTCAGTGATAATGATGAAAAGAACAGGAAAGCCTATGCAATAGACCTTTGGAAATTTCAGTGCCTTGTGTGCAGTTACTTCAGTGTTTTCTTCATCTCAATTTCTGTTTGACCCCTTAGGACATCACTTTGTGTAAATTCTCAGAGGGAGGGACTTTGGTTTGTGTTTACTCTGGCCAGCATTGGGTGGAAAACTCAGGCAGGTTGTGCAGCTGAACATTGCTGTTAACTCTTCCTAAGTGATCATAGCCATGAGAAAGCTATGAAACAAGCACACTTTAATTTCAAAGACAACATCTTTTGATATGTTATATCCTATTCTGATTGAGGTCCCTAGGATTTTCTCTGGGCTTTTGCACATATATTGCTGAAAAGCAGATTATCTTCTACAACTTCTGCATTTGTGTGACTGCTGTGTTTAAGTCACTGTTTGCATCTGAGCCACGGCATTTTTTTAATACAAGCAAATGAAACTGGATCTGTCAAAGCCATACACCCTGTAATCCCTGTAGAAATGAACCAAGATGCATAACACTTGCTAGTGCAGTAAATTAACAAGATTAATGGGAGATTACCCTTACCTTGTGAACCCAAAAATCCATCTCTTTGTTCACAGTATATTAGTTTTACTCTTTCCAAGTGGCCCATTCCTAATTTTACGTTCTTCAAAGATTATGAATAATTCCAGACTGTAAATTTCCAGTATGGCACTTCAGCAGGTTTCTCTCTGGGACTTTGATTTCAAATCGACCTTGAGACTTGAAAAGTTGTTTTCATCAAATATATACTGGTCTCTGGTTCTGCACATATTTATCCTGTGTTTTCAGATTCATGACATATTTGCTTTGTAAAGACATCTCCGTAAAAAATAAAACACAGAGCATGGGAATCATCATAGCACAAGAGGTTTGAATCTTGTTGCCATTGTGGAAAAATCATTTGGCTTTTCTATGTTCAGATACAACTGGAGCACATTGTTTTCATCTGGAATAGAACAATAAAATACAAAGCTTTTTCCTTGGCTAGTTATCCTTGCAGTGACCTACTACTTCAGGTAATTGCAAGGATAACTTGCCAAAGAAAAAGCTTTGTATTTTGTTTTTTATTCAGGTATATATACTTCAGGCATATGGAACTGTTCCAAACAGCATAGAGAGGTACTATAGAATACATTTCTTTCTGAACAGGTGTCTAATTTAATTAGTTTATTTTATTCATAGAGTCACAGTGTCACTACTTAGGGCTTGTAGGGACCTCTGAAGATCATCAAGACCAATATCCATGTTCAAGGCAGAGTCAAATGCAGCAGGCTGCTCAGGATTTTTTCCAGTTTTGAATACCTCCAAGGACAGAGAATATATAACTTTTCTGGGCAATTTTTTCCACTGTCTGACCACCCTTACAGTAAAGAATCATAGAATCACAGAATCACTATGGTTAAAAAATACCTGCAACATCATTGAGTCAATTTCATCCTGTCCTTAACCAGAAGTACTTCTGATTCAGATAAATAAAAAATATGTTCAGGTGCAGCCAAAAGTCCAAGAAATCCAGTGTTTCAGTGGTCAAGTTTTTCAAGCTAGCAACTTTGATAATTTTTTTCTTCCATCACTTCAGGTAATGTAATTTCAATTTGTTTTAGAACTATATTGCAAAGGTGCTAGGATAAAAACCCCCATATTAGTTCTTTATGTAAAATACATGTAAAATCCTTACTGTAACAATAGTAAGGATTCAATCAAGTTAGGTTCTATTTTTACTTTTGGTAACAACCACATCAGAAAAAAACTTGAAAGTTAGCAACAGTTCCAATACACGTGAAAACTATGAATGTGTGTGTCAGAAGCATAAATATGAGCAGATCAATAGGAATCAAACTTCAAAGGGGCAAGAAAGATGTATTTGTGCTATTTTATGGATGTAGAAGAGCATCACAATAAAAGTTCATCCCAGAAGATCAGTAGAACAGATTTAAAACCTGCTTCATTTGGAAAAAGAATTTGCAGTAAAACTGCAAAGAATATTACTAGTAAACTTCTAGTCTAATATATTCTGATATAGGTCAAGACTCTTGCATATATTATTTTAACTTTTTCCATTATTTAAGTAGCCCCAGAAGTGTATTTGTGTTCCTTTTTTCACAAATATTACAAGATCTATTCCCTTTTTCCTAGGGCTGGATGTTGGATGAAGTGTATTAGGTGCTAATTATAAAAGAAAACGGAAACTTGGAACTATAAAAACAAATAAAGTCATATGTTGGTTTTCAATATGAATTTCTGAGCAGATATAAGGACATTAAAAAAAATTTGGTGAAAAAAACCCCCAAACTGTCTTTTTTTAAAAAAAACTATTTTCTCCTTTTCTTTTTTCCCCTTTTTTCTTTCTTCTTTCTTTCATTTTTTCTTTTTCCCTTTTGCCTTTCTGCTGCTTTCCCTTCCCTTCTGTGCTCCTCATTTACTTAATTAGATAAATTTCAGCAATGTGAGTAGAACATCTCATTTTCAGATACAATAATCTGAGAAATGTAAAGCCACTTATTTGCACCTAGATGAAGAAATTTGATTTGCTATTTCATGATACAACATTATGACAGCTGTTAATTTCATGAGTATTCAAAAAGATATAAATAGATGTGATCTCCAGTCTAAATTAGATAATTAATTAGATAATTAAAATATGATATGCAATCAAGAATGAGGTCACTGTGGCTTACAAGCCTGTACAAGGGTAGCCTGATCCTTAAAAGAGCAATTCAGGTTTAATGTGAACTGACCTGTTAACTATACAGGCAGCCAGAACTGATAGTGACATTAAATTACTTAACTCCTGAAAGTTCATTGGATCAGAACAGACCTTTGAACTCTGTATGTATTCTGAATCAAGGGTGTTCTCAATATAAGGACCCTAGTTGAAATATAATCTTAGTATTCTATATCTCAGAAGTTCTCTATGGCTCAATTCATGGTCAGCTCTAAAACACAGAAATAACCTTGCATGCATAAAGCAGAAATATGGAAGTTTAAATGAAAAATGTTAAATGACATCTTCAGAAAGACAGAGGAAATAATGAAGCACATTAAAATTAAAATACTTAAATATCAGGGTGAGGATCCAGAAATTGTAATTGTTTTTTTCTTCATCATCTAAGCCTTTTTTATTGAATACATTAAATTATAGGTAATGAAACCTTCATGAACTCTTACTTTCTTACAAAGTTACAGCTACATTTTTGCTGAGGTACTTTTGTTTCCTTTCTGCTATACTACAATCTTGAAAACAAAAGATAATATTTTTTTTAGTTCTCTGTTATCCTACAGAGAAAAGAACCAGTACAATAACATCACACCTTAAAGTGGTCCCAAGTCTGTAATAAGATTCTAATGTTGGTTTTGTGCTTTCAGGTCACAGAACTTTTTTTGTAAGGGTAAATTGTCAGCATCATCTTGTGCTTTGGGGAACTCAAGTTATCTTCGGTATGGTTTAAAAATTACCTCTAAACAAGGTATAGGAAGCTAATTCTTGTACTCTGCTTGGATACTGTGGAAGCAATCAACAGATACAAATCACCACCTCCAGCATTTCAACAAGCCCCAAATTGCTTTCTGTTTATCTACTTTTTCACTGCCTCGCTTTTCAGCTTCCTTTTCTCTCCCTTCCTCCCTCCTCCTGAAAGTGTGTGTATGGAAGCACGTCTGAAAAATTACGTAAGATTGCACATTTGTAATAAAGATGTTGTAAGAGTTCTTAGAGTCAATTTAATACTAGGGTATAGTCAAATTACCTGTTTAAGACTACCAGTACCTGAATGTTGTCCAGATAAAAAAACAGAGCCTAAATGTGAATTTTTATTGACATTCCTCATGTTTAATAATTTTACTCATTTGAATATGAACAAGAATATGAATAAATAAAAGAGGGGTTTTATTATTTAGGTAATAAAAAATCTTGAATAGTTTGATTAGGCATCCAGAATAAGGTTTTTACTTTGGCTTCCTATATTTCTGCAAGACAAAAATAGGGATGGGCAATCCTGGTGAAGCATTTTTTTTTTCCTGATGTAGAGGAAAAGCCCTTCCCAAGCACTGTGCTAACTCTTAAGGGACTCGTAAGTGCAAGTGCACTGAGAGGAGAGGCAGTTTCATGGTGCTCAACAGGATTTGGTGTGGCTTCTGCCTATTGAAGTACTCAAAAATCTTTAGACCACACAGCCGCCTCCTAATTCATCTGCAAAACTTTTCTTGGCTACTTAACACAAGCAGGTGTATTAAACATTATATGATAATTAAATAAGAAAGAAATAAGAAATAAGAAATAAGAAATAAGAAATAAGAAATAAGAAATAAGAAATAAGAAATAAGAAATATATATGAAATATGATTTTTAACATCATGTTTGGCATTAGACTCTTGCAGTGCTATATCCAGGTCTGGACTCCTCAGGACAAGAGAGACAGGGAAATCCTGGAGTGGGCACAGAGGGCTGCAGAGATGATGAAGAAGGGCCTGGAGCATCACCTTTTACAAGGAAGGGCTGAGGGATCTAGGTCTGCTCAGCCTCCAGAGAAGCCCCAGCTGAGAGGGGACCCCATCCCTGTCTGTCCCTGTCTGCAGAGGGCCAGAGCAGAGCCCAGGCCCAGCTCCAGAGGCCCAGAAATGGCACCAGAGGGATGGGCAGGAACTCATCCCAGAAAGTTCCACCTGGACATGAGGAAGAACTTCTGTCCTGGGCAGTGACTGAGCCCTGAACAGTCTGTCCAGAGGGGGTGTGGAGTGTCTGCCACTGGAGATATTCCAGATCCCTCTGGACACAATCTTGTGCCCTTTGTGTGCTCTGGGATAATTCTGCATGAGAAGGGAGGTGAGATCAGATGACCCTACTGTGGTTCTTTCCCACCTAAATCATTCTGTGATTCTGTGAGCTTAAACTTGACCTTTAAGCTGATATATGTCCATCCACATCATTTCATTCCCAGTAAGCAAAGGACCTTCTGAATCATGCTATTGCTGCAGCGTATGTCTTCCTAGGAGAAATAATCAAGGTGCCATATTTTCACAACATATCATTTGTAAATTGCTTGACAGTTATTTCTCCCATTATTATTTATCACGTTTCACTCCTCATAAACTGGAAAAAAAAAGGTTTCATTTCTGGTTAACAGGGTCTAAGAAGAAGATGTCTCTTGATAAATGACAGGATATGAATCAGGGTATATCACACATTGTGAAACATTTTGCTGTAGTAAAAGTGCAACAAATAATAGTTCTATCAGCTTTATTGGATATTGGTTGTTCTCATATGTTAAATGGATCTGGTACAGCAACTATAAAATCTAGCATAGCTGTAAAATGCACATTCCTAAGCTTTCAGGACCTGCTTTTATAGTGAAGGTAGGGTTAAGACAAAAATACTTTATAAGGAGGCTGTATTGAGCAGGGGAAAAACCTGATAGTGCTTACCAGGAGTGAAGCAAAATGAGAGATAATTAAAGCAAAGATCTACTTCATAATTGCAGATACAAGATACAAAAACTTTCCTGGCAGAAACAAAGTCTGTGGTAGTGTCCACAGTTAATTCCACAAAGGCAACTGCCTCTGCTTTTAAATAAATAAATGAGCAATAATAATAACATTGATAGCAATAATAAGAAACTAAAGCAATCATACTAGTACAAGGTCTCCTGAGTGGAAGACACTTTTGAGAACTTCTCAGACACCTTGCCTGAATTGATGAGTGTCTACACATCACCACGAGCCATCACAGGCCCCTCTGTTTCCCTCTCCCACCGAAAAAGTCCTGAGCAGCAAATAAAGTAACAAATTGCACCCAAATACCTGCCACAAATATTCAAGGCATTCCACAGCACACAGAAAAAATGATGCATGGGAACAGCAACTCTCAGTATGATGTCCATGGGAGATTTGAAGGAGAGCAAGGCTGCAGGCTATTTCAGCGAGGTATTATAGACAAAAGGACCTTTCTTTGGGGTACAGGGAGAGCTTAGCTATATAAATTTAGGGTTAGATAAAAGTCTCTGGTCTATTTTATTTACTGAGATAGATTTAGATGGGGAAAGTAATTTCTCAAACAAAAAGTTTGAGAAGTTACAAAAAAAGTTTGAGAAATTACAAAAAGTTCTGCAGACTGCAGAATCTGGCAGTCGGCAGAAGACAATACACAGTTTGTTCCCTGCCTCAGGGGCTGCCTGATATAGTCACAGGATGTCACTTTTGTGGTCATATATTAACAATAACATGTTGCCATTCTTGTTTGAAAGCTTTTGATAATGGCATTACTGCCCAGTACAAGTAATTTCATGAAGTCCTCTGAACCAGCTCACCAAGCAGCCAGAGTGAGTGTGTTGATAGACATTTTACAAAACAGTTTTTTTTTTTGCTGGGGAAAAATTAATTCATTTATTACCAGAAAGCTGTTTTCCCACCCCTCAGTGGTTGGGAAGAATTTGGGCAGGAGACTAAAGGAAGAAAATCTCCAGTACACACATCAGGAGCAACGTGCATCTAGTACATTATATGGAAAAATGGACAAAAATCTTCAGCTTACAAATTGTGCTATAGTGCAGCCAATATATTTATTGTCCTATTCTGGTATCAGCTGGCTACTGCCACAGAGGAGATACTGCCCTGGGTGAAAAAGGAGAGTCAATCACCCCCGCTCCTTCTGTGCTTTCCTCATTCGTCCTCCAGAGAGGAGATCCAGGGAATTTAGCCAAGACCAAAAGCAAAAGCTCAGAGAGCCAAACACATGCACTAGAAAAACCCAAAGGGAGTATGCGCCAGCACAGTGACTGAGCTAAGGAGATCTTAATCTCATGCAACACTGTTTACAGTTACAAATTAATTTAAAACAATTGTGGAAGCAGGTGGGACGCTCCACAAGGAGTCAGGAGAACTGGTATTTTAAATTCTCTGCCTTCATATAGACATTTTTCTGTGAATTAAGTGGACTGGTTTTTCTCTCTGTACCTTGTTCTTGCTTATCTTTCTTTTGTCTGGCCTCTGCAGACCAAGTTGTCCAATCTCTAGTCCATGTCTTGTTACGGAGTATGAAATCCAGCCAAACACTTGTGCCGTCTCCAGACACTGCTGCAATAAGTACTACTCTGGAAAAATACTGTTTTGATTGCTAGAACAATTTCTATATCACACTGTATTGAACCAGAATGGGTAAAAAAAAAAAAAAAAAAAAAAAAAAGTTCATTTTCCATTTAATAAAATAAGGTATCATCATCCTGGGGATGAGGTCCACAGGACACATATTGCCATGAGATACTTAAAAGACCTCAGTCTGTTTGCCTTATTGAACAGAAGGTTGGGGGGTGGGCTGCTTTCTGAGTTTAAATTCCCCAGGGAAAATAGAGATATGGGCAAAATCTTTGCTACATCCAGCACTGAAACAAGCAGCAATGCCTAGAAGCTGAATTAAATTGCAGGTGTAGCCCATTCATACTTGAGAAGAGGCTCAGACTTTTCTGCAGTGCTTGACCACCACAGCATAACACCCTAGAAACTTCAAATCTTTTTCTTCTTTCCATGGTGCTGAGACGAAACTGTAGAAATGAAAGGGTAGAGACTTTACGCTACCCTGAAGGAGGTCTGATTAGTTAATTGTACTTTAAAGCCTGAAAATATGATATATTATTATATCTACAAATGATGTGCATTTAAGACTCTGTTAATGAGAAAAACACTGAAGCAGACTATAGATTTGTTGGCACCTCTATTTCTTAATATTTGAGTAGAAGAAACCATAGTAGATAAATAGGTTCAATGTGGGGCTAAATGAGTCCAAAAGAGCAAAGTGTCTCTGTGGAAAGAGCTACTTACTGGGATCATCATTGTTATTGCTGCAAGCCCAGTCATAGAGGTCAAAATTTACCACATTTTAATTTGTGGCAGAGAGGCTTTCGCTTTGAGGGAGATTCTGTAAGTCTTAGAAAGCAGATCTACAGACTGTTAAGAAACTTACTCTGACTGGCTATATAAAATAGATAATTCTGATTTTTTTTCAGCAAGAAAGCAGAAGCTTGCTTTCTGTAACCACAATGGTCCACAGAACACCCTTGGATGACTGCTTTATCAGATAACTAAAATAACTGGCAATGGGAAATGTAGTGTGACATGTTTAAATGTAAGGACAACTAACCAGAGCCAGATATGATCTACATTACCTCTAAAAATACTTTATTTCTCTTTTTTTCCTAGTGCTGCATGCCACAAAGTATCTGAAAAATGGGTGGGGAGAACAACCAGCCTGTGAAAACACAATTTAGCTTAATGCATCTCAAAGAATGCACAAAATAAAAAGAAAATATGATAAAGATTAAACCTTTTCTGATAAAAGTCTTAATATTGCAACCTAATCACTTAATTTTATAATTTTTATCCACAATATGCATGACACCACACAGCCAAATAAATTCAACTGTCTTTTTGACCTTTGGCTGATTGATTAGGTTTTCTGTGGGTGACTGATGACTGTCATTGATTTCAAAGTGACTCTGAGGATGGTGTACGTGTGATATGTGGCTTGATTTTCAAAAACATCTCTTTTTGGCCACACTCTAAGTATTACAGGTCAATAACACAATTGTAGTGAAAGTAAAGTTAAGTCACCAATGAGTAAATGAGGAGAAAAAATGCGTGCACAACAGATTTTGAGTTGTTTTGTTTTGTTTTTGTTTTTTCAGGGAATACTTAGAAACCATCTTCTTTCTAGAATAAGCAGTTGAACCTGACCTGAAAATTAGGACCAGTCAGAGGTTTACCAATCTAACAATTTGAGATATTCAAAATAATAATTTTTGAAAGTACTGGCCAAGACATGAAAATGAAATAATTAAACAAGGAATATAATACGCTGAAAATGTATGTTAAGTTTTACTTCAGTAATGAGAAGGAATTGAAATTATATTCTCACAGAGCTGAACTCACTTTGAATAAATTTCAGGGAAACTATATGATTCAGAAGCCATGGTATTCTGAAGAATGGCTATACTTGATAGTTATTTTAACAATCTGCTATTTTCTAGCACAAAATAAAAGAAATTATATTACTGAGGCTATGTTAGATAGTGTGGTCAATCAGTACATTTGTGGATCTCTGGTCACCGTGGAACAACACTGTGTAGCGGGACTGCCAAAGACGTTACACACCTTGCGTGATGGCTTTAAAATTTACCTTTCAAAAGATGTGACTATATTTAAGCATCATAGAAGCATGGAAGCTCACTGAATCATCTCAAGCATACTCCGGCAGAGTTTGTAGAAATGTTGTGAAAACATCCTGACACAGAACCTTTTACATTCCAGCCCTGATCTCATTATAATTACTATATTCCCTCCCAGAAAAACCTCCCAGCTTTGCCAAATTCTGCCAGCACAAGGTGGCTTCATTGTAGAGATTCAGATGAAATGCCAAATTTATTCCTCTGGGGGGCCCAGGCAAAATGAGGTTTGAAGGAGAATAAAATACTCCAAAACCCCAGTAAATACATGGAAGGGTAGATAGGACATTCATCCCAAGGGATAAATATAAAGATGGGGATTCTGTTAACTCTACAGGGGAACAGGTATGACATTATACTCTGCTTCATTGTGGTGGTCACCACTGCAGCTGGGATGCTCAATTTAATACAGCTAATTAATTTTTTTTTTAAGGATCACTGTATAGATCAAAAATTATCTTATTTCCTTCTATCTAATGCTCATTATCCAAATATGCTTTGGATACTTATAATTAGATTTGACACATATTATAAGACTGTCTCATACAACAGGTTGATATAAAACTTAATTTGATATCTACGAAGAGCTCTGAACCTGAAAGGAGATGTGTTATACCACATATTCTATGTGGTGTATGCAGAAGCTCTAGGAAAAAAAAAAAAAAAAGCTAGGAATTTGCTCACAACTTTTTGTCTCTTCAAGGACACATTCTTAAATACACATTAAAAAAAAAAACAAAAACAAAAACGAACAAAAAAACTCCACCAAACCAAACAACCCAGTGTTTAGTTTAAGGAAACAAACACACACACTATTTATCTGTCGTATGTCTTAGTAAAAACAAAGTATAGCCAAATACTGCCCCAAATACAGGTGACAGTGTGTCAAAATGTGGAAAAATAATATATTTAAATAAGTTAAATCATAACTGCTGTATTTATCTCTTGGCTTGTTCTGCCATTTTTTTTATTCATTTCTTGTATGTTGGAATTCAGTGCAATCTCATGAGAATGACATTACAACTGTGTTGCCAGAGGCAAACAAACATGGTACAGATGCTTAAGGGAGATAAAAAAACCCTAAAAGCTAATATTTTACTGATGCTAAAAAAGATAAAAATTCCTGTTCTGTCAGGACAGGAATGGTGTTCATGGATTTTTTTTCTGAGTTAAAAGATGTGTCTCACAGATATGGGGCAGTCACAGTTTTAAACACATAGATTTTATTTCCATGGGTTTTAGTGCTGGGGAATGTGACAGAGTTGTTTCTGACAGATTGCCCTGAGCATATATCTGATCTTTCCAACTGCTGCCTCTACGGTTCACTGAGAGGAGATCAGAAGGCCTGGGGTTGGCAGGTGGCAATGCAAAGAACACAAACCACAGGGCTGTCTTTCCCGGCTTTTTTTCTTTTTTCTTTTTCTTTTTTTTTTTTTTTTTTTTTTTTTTTTTTTTTTTTTTTTTTTTTTTTTAATCCCCAGTCCTTTTTCTTTCCCCTCCTTTGTCTTATCCCTGACTTTCAACAGTTTGGCCTCTCCAACTCCCCATCTGCTCCATCCCCATCTCCAAAAAAATGGCAAGCCTGTGCAGTTAATTCACAGAGAAGCCTGAAGGCATTGGATTATTGGAATTAAAACTGTGCTGCCGAGCAACTTGGGTCATGAACCAGGCCCCCCATAGTGCTGGGAGCCAAATGGAGGGCTATTCTCGGAGTGGGGTGTCTGGAGCAGCACAGCTTTATGGCTCCTTGCCATTGAGCATTTAGTCTCTGTCAGCTTGGTATTTTCACATGGAAAACTATGCCATTAGACTATTTTCACTCAATGTAACTGGGAAGTTATAATCACACATTAATAAAAATAAGGACAGCCATCCAGCATTTCATAAATCAGCCTTTTCTCCACTATGTTCTGCACAACCGTAACAGATGGGTTAGTTGAGATGGTCCAACAGAAATGGGTGATTTACTGGCAAAAAAATTATGACAGCTGGATTGCACACATGTAAAACCACACACACTCTTAAATTTAAGTAAGGTTTTAGAAAGGGAGGATTTGGTTCTGACCCCACTAGCTGGAACTGGATCTAGCACTAAGAATATTAGGCATTACCTTTCCATTTTCTGATCTTTAACTTTTTCATTAATGACCTAAGCATAAAAATGCGGAAGGGTTGTGACACAATTTGCTGATTTCACAAAGTGGGAACATTTTCTATCTAGAAGAGACAGGATTATTGTAGAGGAAGAGCTGTGTGACCCAGAGGAGTGATAGAAGTAGAATTAAATGCAATTGTAAAAAGTGCAAAGCCATGTCCTTAAGGACTAATAATAGGAAGGCTGTTTACTATAACACATCAGTTTGGAGGCAGGAGAGAAATCTTGGATGTATCAGACACATGCAAGATAGTTATAAACGACAAACATCATGAAATTGGGAAATAAATGCAACTTCAAGAGGTGTTTGGAGAGATTTTTTTTTTTTTTTTTTTTTTAAATCAGGGACATGGAAGCGTTGAAGGTATTATAAAAGATAACTCAGTTAAAATTAAGTACAATTGCTTAATGATGATGATGACAAGTTCAAATTGAAACAAATGCAGAGCGTGTGTATCAGGCTGGTCCTATCAGAGAGAATGAGAGGCAGTTTAATTTTTTTAGCCTAGGTAAATGAAAGTAGAAGTGTGATAAAAGTACACACATATGCTGATAAGAGGTGAAGGAACATAAAGGGTTGTGAGGAAGAACCATTTAGAACAAGGGACAATGATGGAACAATATCTAATGGCAGCTTCCTGGCAAGGAACACATTCTGTGTAGAAGTTAGGTGATGATTACTGATCAAGTAGTGCAGAAGTTTCAGGTCAGTTGTTCACCGAGAAATAAAAGGAGCACAATACTCCTCTCCTCTCCTCTCCTCTCCTCTCCTCTCCTCTCCT
>VZUI01074889.1:0-39590 GCA_013401135.1 Cettia cetti
TCCGCCCGCCTGCCCTTCTGCCCTTCCGCCCTTCCTTCCGCCTTTCCTCCCTCCCTCCCTCCCTCTTACAGGAGGTTTATAGATCACAGCATGATGTTTTTTCTTCTGTCCTGGTTAGTTTACAGCTCACATGAGCTCACATACAGATGTGAAGGTGATATCCCATATGTCAGCTCTCATGACATTGGTTGTTGGTAGCCTTATGAACAGAATGCTTTGCTTTTGAGCCCTCATGCCATTAGGTTACCCTCTCTTCGGACCTACCATCATCTTCTCCCTGACCTTGTGACTCAAATGGCTGACAAATCACAGGATCACAGATTATTCTGAGTTGGAAGGAATCCACAAGGGTGGATCAAATTCGACTCTTAAGTGAATGGCCCATACAGGGATCTAAGCCACAATCTTGGTGTTACTAGCACCACACTCCAACCAATTAAGCAATGGAGATAGAAGCTGGGAGATGCTGTCTTTTAGAACAGTGTCAAATATGTAAGTAAAGTACTGATAACTTTTTTTTTTTTTTAGTCCTATTTGCCACAAGCTCCAGTGTACATGACTTAATTCTTTGGTTGCAGCCTTCAGAGAGAGACAAGTAGAAATCTGTTCACTTTAAGGAGCAATCTCATAATCTTTCAGGTAAATGTAAACCAGATCTCACCCAGCCTGGACAGTTTTGTAGTCTGTTTACCACAGGTAGGTTTAGCATACAGTAGCTGAAATAAATAGCAACTAAAAAAATTATGTATCCATGTTGATTTTACTGGGGAAGTAAGGTGAGAAAGTCCCACCATGCCAGAAGGCCAGAGGAAAAGGAGAAGGAAAATTATTGTGCTAGGAATTGTAGGGGTTTTAAGTCCATGTGTCAACCCAGTACTGATTTCTGCCTTCATTTACACTAGACTTAGTCATCTTCAACTCAGACTAGCTTCATTGGAGCTTCTCCATATTTATACCATGTCAGACAGCAGGAAGGATCCTTGTGTGAGAAGGGTAAACCTCTGCTGACACAGTCCCTGCATGTAAATTTGGGGATTAACAACACTCACAGAGTATGTAAGTGGAACACTGTATGTAACTGGTTTAGATTAAGGATTTTAGATACATAAATGGAGTGCTTTCATGAAGCTGGCCAGTTCATGTTATGTTTTTTCTGTATTAAATTGAAACAAATGGAATCCACAAATGTGGAGGCCAGAAGTCCAATTCTCAAACTTATTTCCAGGTTTAGTGTCAAACATTTCCACTAAGCCCCTTTCCTCTGACAGTAACACAATAGAGAGAAACATCAAGAGTTTTCATCTTCCCATCTGGAGGAATGCAAAGCCTCTCTTGGTTGACAGAACTGCTCTTCTCCCCTCTGCTGCCACACAACCTAGTCTGTAAAAGATCTTCAAATACAACTATTCTCTCGCTATGCACAAATCTTTGCTGCTGATCTTCCTTTGCTTGAATTTTTCTTTTTTAGGAGAAGTGATGAAAAATGAAGAAAAATCAGGTAGGAAAAAATGTCATTCACTTGAACCTGTACTCACAGATGCAAACTTGTGCCTACCACTGTGGGTGGGAGGCATTTTCAGTACTGGGCTAAATTCTGCAATTTTGAGCAACTTTAACCAACAAAGGTAATCTTGGAAACAACCACGACACATCTATTTCACACATTCACTACATTTAATGAAATAAACTTCGCCAAGATCTTAAAGTAAGACTTCTGAATTGAAATGAAGGACATACAAAACTCAATTTATAATTTACTAACAAAAATAATAGCAAGAGAAAGCCAATTTTGCAAGTTGACTGGAGAGGAAGGAACTTAAAATTCTTAGCTGATTCTGAGAAATAAGCCTTTTTCAAGAGCAAAACAAAAGGACACAAAGACCAAATCCTGATCCCAAATCAATGGGTGAACAAGATGCATACCATATCTTATTCTGTTGTGAATCTCCATAACAGAAAAGAAAAGTCTGAAAAGCAAATGAACAAGACAGAAACTGAGTTGCACAACAAGAAAACAAAATTTCCTAGTTGCTGGATATGACTGAAAGAAATCTGGGAGTATGAGACTACACACATATAGTATGAGTAGGAAGAAAGCAAAAAATAAACAGGTAATGCTTCAGCTTCTTGAAACATAACCATCAGTGCTTCCTGCAAACACCAAACTCCTTCTTTTGGAAGGGCTTTAATTGACTATGCATAGATTATTCCTTCATGCCATCCTTCTCCAATTGATAATAATTTAAAAAATATGATACATGTAGAACTAATTTATAGCTGCCACAATTTCAAAACTATAGTTTCTTGATCCTGAAGGGCACAACTGAGCCAATGATATCACTGACAATGCCGAGTTTTTAATCCAGGCAAACAGTACTACAGTATCAGTCTTAAAACCAGAGCCTCAATGCATGGGAGAACCAGCCAAATTTACTTACTGTTCTCTGTGATCAGCCTTGTAAAGGGCTGGTTTGTGCTAAATTTTAGCCCTGTGCTCTGCCTTTCAGAGTTACCTCCCAAACTGGGTACAGCTATGTCAATATCCCAACCCTTTGCAAACAACCCAAGCTTTTCAGAACCTAACTTCAGGCCTGGATGCTGAAGAACGAAGAGGTCTGTTACTCTTGAGTGTGAGGGACCCACAGGGTGGGAACAGTGTGATGTGTCTTGACTCTTCTCAGTGCTGCTGCCAGGATTGCTAGGGAAAGGATGTAACCAATTTTTCACAGCCTGTGAGCAAGTGCTGACATCCTCCTCTCTCGAATCCCAGTGGTAGGGCACATAGGGACAGAGTGGATCAGGGACATTCCATTTTGTGATGCATCACTTATATGAGAATGGTGAAAGGCAATGTTCTGTTCACTGGAAGCGTGCTCCCAAATTTGATACGAAGTCAGCTGAGCACAGGAAGAGATTCTGCAGACCAAGAAATAACAGCAGGTTGTTTTTCCCAGTGGGTGGCTGTTACGTGAGGCTTTGTGTGTGGGAGAGGTATAGATGAAAAAGGATTCTTGTGAAGATAGTTTCAGACAGTCCTCTATTGGGCATACCTCATTTCAGCTGCAATGCCCCTGGGGGTGTGATTTTACAGCAGTTGGCACCATAGATGGCCAGGAGAATGGGATAGGAAGTATTGTAACAGAGCTGTGATAGCTGCTGTCACTGAGGTAGCTGACTGGTGGACAGATAGCTCAACAAATAGGACAACATTAAGAAAAGAATGTAAGGAAGTGTTTTATTTTCATTCCATTGCCTCTAACTACTATAAATTCTTCAGGCACTGAGATGTAAGGAGACAAGATTCTCAGCTTCCTCTTGACTTATCCTGATTAATGCTATGCCAGAAGGAAGTAATATATTAATTGTTTGTGATCTGGAAAAGGATAAGTTCCTGACTTTGCATATGTTACCAAAACTGAGTCAGATCTTAAAGCAGGCTTTGGTACATTTCTCACCAGTGAGACTTCCTGAACTGAAGAGGGATGTGTGGCCATGATTATTGTATCCAGCTTCCAAAAAGGATGCTTCCTTCAAAGGCAGAGCCAGAGCAAAGACACTGAATCCACTCCACATGCAGATTCAAGTGTGTGATAAAAACTGAAGGTACTTTAGTGTGTACCCCATGTCACAAAATCTTTTTGTGGCAACAGTAAGACTAATTTATGACTGAATATGTTCAGTGACTACACTCTGCAAAAACACAATATATGCTCTTAATCAATAACACATTATCTAACAGTTTCAGCAATGACAGGCTGACACATGTGTTGGTGATTTTGACTAAAGGCTGGGCAATTCTCTGAGAAATGGGGGTTAATCACTTTGGACCAGTTTACAACCTTCTCTTCAGAGCTGTTTCTGCAGCACATTTCACTCTATGCTGCTGCTGAACTGAGAAATGGTTAAGCAGGTTCTTTGTCCTTTGAGATCTGGGTCTTGACACTTGCATAAATAATCCTGATGAAAAAGCTTTGTTCAGACCAGACTAGGGCATCCCATCCCTCCTTTCTTCCTCTGCAAGGTCCTGAAGATTCTGGTTGAAGAAATTGGCAATTACAAAGACCATATTGATATTAAAATTGCTTTAAAAACCTGGAAGTTCAGTATTTTGTTCCTCTTGAATGCTGATTTCTCCTATCTTTTGTACCTGCCCACTGGGTCTTGGCCCCGCCCCTTTGAAGCGCACAGAAAGAAACGAGGCTCACAGAATCTTCTCTCTTACACTGTGACCCTTCATACATGTAATTTACCTTGACTGAACTGGACTGAACTTGTCTACCAGGTAGATACACAAATGCCAATCATGATCTATGCTGTTTAGTGCAGTTTGACAATATTAAAACTACAGGTTAGAAAAGAAGTGAGCAAGTAATTCAGGGTGGGATTGTTGTGCAGTAGGAAAGCTGCATGATAACTCATGCATAGTACTTTGTATAACCTTATTTAGTTTAAGTAATATCAATTTCTTGATTACCACAATTATTCACATTGATTATATATATTTTTTAAAAAAACCCTACTTGAATTGTGTCAGATATTTGCATGAATATATCTCTGTAAGGAAATACCCCTGATGTCAGTTTCAGATGGGCATACTTCTGAGTTTTTTCTCGTTCTTTTGAGGTAAGTATTTGAGCTAGTTCCCTAATGGATAAATGAAATAAACTATATAAGCTGCATAAACAGAAAAAGATAAATGAAATAAGCTATATAAGCTGCATAATTTAGCTTAAATAAAATCCAGTAAATTTCACTTATTTTTAATAAATTTAAGTATGGCATAAGATAAAAACTATCTGTATACTTTAATACATATAGACAGACATATATATTTACAAACCTTGCTTAAGTAGTCTTCTCATTTTCTTTCAAAGGCCCCAGAGGATTCAAATGACATTTGGCAAGAATTATTTTAAGGGAATCATACAAGAAAAACTAAGCAGATGGAAATGCATGGTCATTGACTGTAAGATCAAACTCCCCTGTGAGTCTGCTGTGAACACCCAGTCTACAACGAAATGGGGGCTTATTCTTCCTAATCTGTATTTTGTACAAAATGTGTGCTTTCAATTTTAAAGTATATGTACACATTGAGTCATAAGATTACTGCTTTTTGAAATTAGAGTTGGAGAAAAAATTCCTACTTCTAAGTTTAGGATCAGAATTATTATTAAAAATAATAATTATTTTTATCAGCAACTTCTAAAGTTATAATTGGAATACAATTTGAATTCAGACACAGTAGTCCCACCTAAGGGTAAGACATCAGCTAATTCAACTGAAAGCTGAGGCTCTCACTTTTCACAGTTGACACACTTGCTTCCATTTTTAGATTTCTTTGATTATGTAAAACAATAAAAAAGCAGATGGGCTTTTATGCTGCCATTTTTAGCAATTTTTCATTCATTACTGCTCATGTTTTAATTATTAACACAATTCAGATATAACAATGGTTTTAAAGCCTCTAGGAAAGAGAGTAAAACTAAAAAAGTCTTAAATAGCTTAATTAGAAAGCAAATAAGTACAGTAAAAATTCACAGAATTTTCACACAAAATCAATTTTAGATTGATTAGACCAGTAATATCTGTGACTCCACTATTTTAATTTAAGGGATTGATGATGCAACACTGACCAAAATTCTTAAAGATTATTTACTCTTTAGACCTTTTCAAGTGTACAAGAGATTCATAGCCTATTTGTAACAACAAGTTTGATTTCCAAAACTGGGAACTCAGTAATTGCCTGCAGTTTTGGTAGGAGTTTTGCTGAGCCCTGACACCCAACTCCATAGGAGGTTGCAGCCACATGTAGCCAGACTATTCTACAGAACAAAAATCCTCAGTAAAACATTCTTTGAAATCCTGGCCCAAAATTTTACAGAGACAGCTTGATAAGCTGAGGTACAGGAGCTTGGGAATCCAAGGAATATGAACATCCAGAAAAATTTATAGAAATCAGCTGGAACCTCATATATTGTTGACTTTTCATTACAGATGTTTCAGCATTTGACAGTTACATACTGTACATAATTAATTTGGTTCTTTTCCCATAATGTAAATGACCTGATTGTAATTTCCAGAAAATTGGATCATTTTTCATAATTATTTATCATATCATTTATGTGAAAAAATGTCAGGCTATGGTTTGTCTTCAAATGCAGAGCTGCATCTTCTGCTATGTGTGACTGATCGTGTAAACCATAGGCCTGGCCTCTTCTCTGGATACTCTTTATAAGTAGGAGAAAAGAAAAAAATATTTCAAAGGCTTTGAAATTTTAAGGGAAAATGGAGAACACTTTAAGCAGAAAAAGGCAGTAGACACAGGAAAATTAGAACAGCTTGTGCTTTTCCTGTTATTATTTCCAAAACTTTACTTTTTCAAAGGATTAGGTTTGATTACTCTCATAGACAGAAGATTAACAAAAAGTTTGTGTTTTCTTAAACACACCAAAGTCAATAGAAATACAGGATTTTAAACATTTCAAAAATCGTATTTTCTTTGCAGTAACTAAAGAATCTCATGCTAAGCCAAAGGAAATATGTGGCTTACTGCCTCATCTTAGATTCTTACTCTTAAAATTTCAGCTTTCTCATTGTGGCCCACTTAGAATTTGCTCCTGCATAATGAGAAGAGCAAGGAAACCACCTGCAGAAAAGTTAAAAAAGAAGGTGTTTCTCCTAATCAACTTTAACTTACTCTACAGCCAGTGGAAAGAGATGCTCCCTATGTCAGGTCCTCTGATGTCCAGTATCCATGATGTGTTAGAGGAATCCCACTCAGGGACTTGCTGTGAATTTAGGGAAGTACTTTCCAGGGCTTTCCCACTCACTGGCTGTTGCTTCATTCTAACACCTTGGTCTGGCTCAATACAGGCCTGTTTATTTAGACTCTTTTTAATAACACTCTGAAGGAAGTCCCAGGAGCTAACCTGTACAGGAGACCTCAGCAGAATTGCTGACACCGACGTTTGTCTCTACTGAAGGCTTGTGCCTTCACTCTCTAGGTCCCAAACCCTTTACCACCCACAGTAGGGGACTGCTGCAGCAGATCTTGACTCCCTCCTTCCTTGTTCAGTTTTCCTTCAAGGGCAGAATAGGGTGGACAGAAGAAACAACGATTTGTCTTAGCATTCAGGCTTGGTGCCCTAACATGAGGGCCAGGACACAGCACCCATAGGTAACTCAGCCTGGCTGGAGCTTCCTCCCAGTTGTTCCAGCAGCACCCTCAAACTTTTCTTAACCCAAACACAGAGCTCTCAGCACTGATTCAGACAAAATGCCAAAGTATGAAATAATCTGGACACATGGTGGCTACTTCTCTGTCTCTTCCTGAACAGCACTCTCTGGTTTGTGTCTTTTGATCTGGACTTTCCACAAAGCAATAGTTAAGAGGGAACAGCGTTAATCTTCACAAGTAAAACTAGGAGCTAAATATCCCTCACACCCGTTGGAATAAGGGAGACATTGCTAGCATACCTCACCATCCTGCTATCAGCATGCTGCAATCCTAACTGCCCTGCTGCTGCTTCTTCCCTTTCCTGCTAGTTTGCAACTGTGGTGGCTGCTCAGGCTGTGTGATACAGACTTTGCTTTGATACCACACAAAAGGTTTTAAAGTGGAACATGCTACAGAATTAGGAAGGGTGAATTGGCTTGCTTTCATGAATCAGAATCTTCTCTTTCTTCTTCTCCCTCCTTTCCCATGCCCCTTATCACTCATCCTAGTTGTAGACTGGCAGTGTTCTAAATATGCTGTTGTTCTTTCTTCTCTCAGTTTCTCACTGTTGCTGTTCTAACTCCTATTATACCCAGAGAAACTTCCCTGCCTCACCCTCATTTACGACCTCCATTATTTCTCCCAAAATTCCATTCACTCATAACAGTGGTAGCTGTAAATAGCTCCTCAAAGCTTAGAGTGTCTTCTCAGGCAAGTAATTTCCCTTAAATGGCCCTAAAATAAAGAAGAAGAAAAAAACAAATCTATGTTTTTACTGTTCACTACCTGAGGAAAAGGGGTATTTTAAATCAGATATGAGGACAGGTAAAGGCAAGCAGCAATAAGTGGGAAAACCTTTTACCAGCTCCTGACTGGCCATTCTCTCTTGGTACAGCTTCATGTCTCCTACTCCTCCAGAGTGTGAACAGCTGCCCACTGCTGCTCACTGTCCTCAGGCTGCACTTGTTCTGCACAGATCTGTGCACTGAGGCTTTGGGAGGCTGGCTAGAGCTTGTTGGGGGTTCTCTGAATGTGAGGAGATAACTCCATTGATCCCTGGGATCTAGACTTGGCTCTTCAGGCAAACAGTCCTGGTGTGTTGACTGCCTTCTAACTCTTTCTTGAAATGTAGGATTTCTTTGTGAGGTCAGTCCAAAAGGAACAGAAGTTAGCTGAATACTGGATAGTAACGAGCAAAAGCTGAGAGCAAAAGGCCAAGTCAGGTTGAGTAGCAGGGATTTTTACCTTGCAAACAGAAAGTTGTAGAGCCCCAGAGCAGAAACAGTGACAGGAAGACACCTATGACAGGTCATGGTACAATGCCGAGGCTTGCAAAGCCGGCAGAAATATTTGCTGTCAAGAGAAGCCTGAAATTGCAGCTCATTGGCCACTAAGGAAAACAGTTCTATCGGGTCTTCAGGAAAAGGGTCCCTGCACGGGGGAACTGTGAGGAATCTGCCCTGACCACTTGCTCTAATTGCTCCTAGTGCTCTGCTTACACAGCAGTGCTGTCATTTGGAATGGCTGATAGAAGGAAGACCTTAAGTCCAAATGTAGCCAAGGGTTTTATATAAAACAAGGGCTGAGCCTACCCCCATCCTTCAGGTGCAACAGAAGGAGCAACCAAACCTTTGTTAGACAGTGGAAGGACAAGAAGCAGGGAGCACACTGCCCCAGCCCCTTCTCCCTCTTTTGCAAGGGGATAGAAGTGTGTTGCTCTAACTCAGCTGTCTCTGTGGGTCAAAATACAGAGGCCAAAGGTGCTCTGGCATCAGCTCACTTAGCCCACCAAATCAGTGGAAAAGTAACCCATGGGGAAAAAAAAAATACCCACCAGGTTTTTTGCTTTTTTAGTGAGCTGATGTGAATCAGCAAATGAGCCAAAATGAGCAGGCAGAGATCTACAGCTGGAAGCTGAGATGGGGAGAAAGAGCAGGAGAAGAAGTGTAAGAAGACAGAATGGGGTATACAAGATTTTCTCCTTTTGTCTGCAGTAGGACATTGTGGGCTCAACTGTGAAACTAAAGCCTTGTGGTGAAGTTACACACCCATATCAAGCTGATAAAATTATTCACTGACATGAGAAGGAAGTCTCCCAGCTTCAAGGCCCCAACACCTTTGTGAGATGCTGTCACATAGTTGTTTGTAACCCTTCTCCTCCTTTCCTTCAGGTTTTTTTGTGGAAGACTAATTTTCAGAAATCAGATCAGAATTAATTTAGTAATAGAGACTGTCAGGGTTTTGTGGATGTGGTATCCTTGTGCAACCAGGGTTATTTATGACTTAGTAATTTTTCCCTGCTTGTTTTGCTATGAACAGACACACTGACAGAAGATCATAGAATCATAAAAGATGACCAGCAGGGGAATGTGTAGGGGAGCTAACAGGACTTTCAAAAGAAGGTGTACTGGTTTTGTAATTTAAACAGAGGCAGAGACCTCTTGCATCATCACCTCCCAGTGATGATACAAGGCAGGAATCATACAAACATCATCAAGATCCTTAGGACATCTCTTTGTTTGTCCATAAACTCAGGCCTCATTTTTGCAATTTGGGTATCTGCCTATGTTTCACTGCTTTGTAAAGGTCTTTATGATCTTAGTCTGAAAAGTAATGAAGCATCAGAAACACGTGTTCTTCTTCTGTAAGATGCAGTCCATGGCTGTGTTCTCATTCCTGGTACTGGGCCAGACTCCCTGATGCTGCTGAGTTCCCAGGACAGTGAGGGAGCTGGTTATAGTTTCCTGGTTATCTGAGTCAGCTGCTGCAATGTATATACACCAGATGACAATCATCCCACAAGGGACTGTTCCCCAAGCTAAGAATAGCTGGAGAAGTGAAAAGAGGGGACTATAAGGCAGGAAAGCTGTCCCAGTGTCTGCACTGAATGGAGCAGGTTGCAGCTTGTACAGCTTTATCATAATTAATAACAAAAGTGATAGGGACGAGAGGCCTGTAATCTTGGCAGCCCTTCAAGATCTGATCAGCTTCATTCGATATCTTTAAGTAACTCAGATCTAAAGCACTAGAGCAATCAGGCTCCTGTCAGAGGTGAAAGAGGGTGTTTCTGAGTCTGATCAGAATAAAACGTTGGTCTCCTTGGAATAATGTCAAGTAAACCCACCAACTTCTGAGTAGGAAGAACTCACATCACCCTTGGGAATGGGCTCAAAACAAAGGCTTACATTGCACCACTGAGACCCTTGGAATAACCTCTTTTTTCCTGAGACACAGGGGACAGACTTCGGGACTTTTGCCCACACAGGAGCTTTCCTGCTTACAACTCTCACCAGCACAGATGATGCCTTCCTTCTTTGCCAGCTGAACAGCACAATGCACTGCCAGCACAGACCACTCCATGCGCTGGATGACAGATACCTGCTGCTCCTGCCACCAGACCTTGTGCTTTTTCTCTGTTTCAGTTGCAGGAGTTCCTGCTAAAAAACTTTAAATACCCAAATCAGATATTCATCTACATCCAAGAATCTGTTTGACAAGCATCCCTTGTCTTCTCTTGGTATCTTTTCCTGTGTAACTTTCTGAGTAGAACAACATGCACCATATTCAACATTTAGAACCTGTAAGTAGTTCTTTGCCCTGTATACTTTAGATAGTATGAACTCTATGCTTAGTCTCCAGTGACAATTGTCACTTGATTATCTGGGCAAGACAAAATAACAAAACTGTAAAAGGACCACAAGTTAGAAATGACACACTTGTCCCTTTTGATTTTCCATTTACTAAAATAGGTTTGCATGGCCAAAGTCTGCTTGGAGCTCCATTTTCATTATGCAATTGTTGTGTGACACATAAAAAATAATTTTCTACTTTATCAAGTTACTGGATGATACCCAAATACTCAACAGGAGTGTGGCAAGGCCAGCTCTCCCAATCTTTATTCCAAGATAACAAAGCCAGTAATTTTCATATTGAGGTGCAGTTGAAACACAGTTACTGCAGGCTTTCTAATCTACAGCCAGCTTGAATTTATTGTCTTACACCAATAATATTAGCTATAGAATAATTTTACACGTGGCTATATACATTCTAAATTGTCCAAAGTTACAATGTCTGTCCCGCAGAAACTTTTGCCTTTTTACAGGATATTCTTGCTGAATTGATTGTGAAACACATGATGTGGCTCTTTAATACTTGCTGAACAAAATAAGCATTTCATAACACTAATTCTCACTAAAGAGGAGTTATTTTCTACCAAAGGCACAAGAAAGGAGCCTGAATAAAGACCTTGGTGAATCAGAAAAACAGGTATAATACCTTTTGAATGATGGAAATTCTTAGCTCTGAGTATAAATTCAGGTCTGTGGCAATTTGTATGTCTTTGGAGGCTTGAGGCAGGAGTAATGGCCTGGGTTCTGTTGCCAGTGATCCCAGAGACCTGGACTGGCCTTCTTAGAGTAAAGTCTGAAATTGTAGGTCAAAATATCTCCTTTGTATGCATTTGAAGTTGGAAACCTGTTTTTCTAAACATTTCTTCTGAAATGACTAATTTCTATCCAAAAGCAATAGTAACAGATAATCCAGGTTTCAATTTTATGGCAGCATTATGATTCATATCTCTGTACATCTATCCTATATGTATGTTTTATTAAATATCCTCAGTAATTTAGGCATGAAACAATACACTTTCTGTTCCTTAGGAACAGCAGTGATACTGAGTATTTTTCAATCCTATCCTGATTTGATGGCAACAGGCTCTTGTTTTCCTCCTGCTAGCAATCAGCTAGACTATTCAATTTGTATCCACTTGAAAAAGTTAATATTTGTGCCTAATATGATCACTGTACTATCATATATAAATAGACTGTCACAGTCATTCCTCAGAAAAGCATGAAGACTGAGGGAAACATCTGCCAACCTATTATTGCTCCTTCTGAAAGTAGAATTCTTTATTACTCAATGGAGTTTACACACGGAATCAGTGATACATATGAATTAAAATCCCTGGCACATGTGTTTATGGTAATTTTTTATTTGACTTCACTCATAATTCAGACATCCCTATTCTTTTCAACAGTGCATTATATTCCCTTTTCCTTTTCATAATTTGTTTACTTTTTACAGGTTTCCAGATTTTTGATGTTCCATGTAGAAAGCAAGTATCAGGATTTCGTTGTCCTGCCTTGGAATTGCTCAGGTGACTCATTAAGATGAGAGCACACTCGTTTTCTGAGAGGAAGGAACACCACATTCTAGTTTTGATGTTTCCAGCGTAAAAATCTCAGTGTGCCATTAACGGTTCTTCCAAGCTCAAATGCAAGAACTATTAACAAAATTTTGACATTTTTGTGTTTCCTTTTGACAATTTCCTATTTAATTGATCATTAAGGTGAAGATCACACTCGTGCTCTGTCCCTGTCCCTCACAGACACAGGTCTCTTTATAGCACCAGCTTCCCACAAGACACACACACAGTCTCTTCAAGGCTCCTTGATCCCTACAAACCCCCATGCTGTCTGAACCATCAGCCCTGGGAAAGAAGGAGTTGCCTTGCCCTCCATGTGGCAGCTGTCACATTGGGGAGGGAACATGGACCTGGCAAGGTCCACTTGGGTGTGCCATCTACTCCAGTGGGTCAAGTTGGATGCTGCACTGCAGGAAACCAACAGTAAGGTCCTCAACAAAGGCTGGAGCACTGGCTGGAGCCCTGGCCTATCCCAGTGTCAGACAAGGAGCCTATGCTGTGGCTTGCATAGGCACTTGCTGGTAGTGACCATGTAAATCCTCAAGGATAAAGGAGGGAAGGTGATCTTTTTCTTACACCTGGTTGTAGGTTTGCAGCACGAGTCTGACACAGCACCAGAAAGTTAGGGGTTTTTTGCAGGTTACAATCCTACCTTTCAAGAGAACGTTATACTTCTCAGTCCCTTTGTGTACCCAGGCTATAGCTTTCAGAATATTCTCCTTGAGGAGAGGTAAAATTGTTTCTGTTTTTCCCATCTTCGGGAAAGCCTCAAGGATTAATGGCACAAAATGAGCTTTCTAGCACTTTTCATTTGCATCATGGTATATTCATGATTTAAAGTTCACAGACGTATAGAGAGCTGTGACAAGTGTCACAGTGTCATGTCTGAGCGTGGCTGTGGTGCCACTGTCAGCCAAGCTAGTTTGCAGGGGTAAGGATATGGCCTTGTGTTTTGCATGCAATTGTGTTATTTTTCACATGGAAGCTTCCTTTAATAAATATTTGCATGTTCACACAAAATGCACATGAAAATATGTACACAGAAGCCAACATGCAGATATCCATATGGGTATATCTCCCAAATAACTAAAATCTCCTGCTTCTTTTGGAAAATCATCACTACACAGGAACAGCATTTTCTGCACACTCAGTGATTATAAAATATCAGGTTAATGTGCTGTATGCTTTATCTATTGCTGGGGATTTGACAAATAGGCTATTTTCACTATTTTTGTTAAAACAACATAAACCCAGTTTCTTCGAAGTCTGCATTTTTTTGCATTTGGAAGCAAACATCCCTTAAAATCATCTTTTGCAATAACCTTATTTCATATCTTCTTACTCCTCAGTGGGATGAATTGCTCATGCAGCTGGCAGAGTTTAGCTTTATGTTTGTATACCCAGTGATGTGGCTAGGTTTCATAATGCTGTGAATACCAAACCATAAAACCGCTTTTCAGAAGCAAATTCATAAATGCGCTCATGCATACCTTTTTGAGTTATGAGGTGGCTGCAGATTTGGCAGTGCTGACTTGATGCAGTTTTGACAGGTTAGGTTAAAGGATTAAGTCTAGTCTGTCTTCACTTTGCCCTGGCTCTGACACACTCTAAAAAAAGTTGTAGGCTGGCTCTGTGCCTAGTATGACCTCTACATCTCCTCAGAGTGACAACACTTCCCTTTAAGGCTCTCCAAAGGTCAAAGCAGATAACTTGTTGAGTCTTCCAGATACTTTCTTATCTGTGGCTCTTCCTCCTAACCTCACACAGTGCAAGAAATACGCAAAACCTTGCAGGAAAACAAATCAGGCTTCATGAGGAATTACCAGCACTAGATCAAATATTTCTATCAATCTTTTCTTTATTATACAATCTTTATTTACAACAAACATCTGAGATCACAGGTCACTAAAATCAGATGCTTGTTCCATGAAAAGAGATCTCATAGCCCATCTTTTTTTTTTTTGCCCTGGCTGATTTGCAATTGAAAGCAACTTTCAAGCGCTTAAAAAGAGAGAGCTGGGGAAATAATGATATGATGACAGAAGAGTACACATCTACAAAAAAACCCTGTGGTATTTGTTTAACAACTGTTCACCTTTGAGAAAAAAATAATGTGAACAAATATGGATGATAAGCTCAGCCTTTTATTCTGGCATTATGCCAAAGACTTTTACAGAGAAGTGTTGTTGTATGCAAGATGCATAGAGGTTAATAGATTTTGAAAAAGAGAATACCATCTGTTTTTCTCTATGATTTATCCACTTAATTTCATTTAGTATTGTGTTGTGTTTAAAGGTTTGTGACTGACCACAAAACATCATTTAGGAAAGAGAAAAAACCCTCAATATTCAGTTTTAATGTACAAGTTTAAATTAAAAAAAAATTAAATAAGCTTTCTATACAGAATGTTATCACTTTATATTCTGATTACTGGAATGAGTACTTCTGTCTTCTGAATGCAAGTGCATTACTGAAAGGAAATACTTTTGGAGTTAGAGAACTATGTACAGGGCACGTACATCTCTGGAGTATGATTCTTTAAGAGAAGCTAAAAACTTTAAGATTTCTGTAGGTTTGGTTGCAAAGTGGAGTTTTCTGTCTATAAATCATTCCTATAGCTCTTGTCTGAGCACTCTGACAGTTTTTTAAATCTTTTTTGAAGAATAGATATCAGACTGCATTTTGGAAATGGTGTCTACAATTTTGTGAACAGACAGAACACAGCTTTCTTCCCCTGTTCCACAATTTCTTGTTTATAAATCCAGAGACTTACATTGATCCTCTTTTCTGTGGTACCAGATAAAGTATTTCCACTGAAAAAGTATTATTACCTTTCCAGACTCAGTGCTTCTCAAAGTATTCTCTCCTAATGTTAAATCTTGCAATTTTTTCCCTGTGTGGGGGCCTTATTTGGTTATATTAAAATATGTATTATTTTTTCTTCTGTTTATTAAACAATTAAGAGGATCGCATACAGACAACACAGCATAATGTTTTTTTTACCACAGGTTCTGTTTTTGAGGCACCTGCAAAGCTTATCAACAATTCTTTTATATTTCTTATATGCTTTTTTCAATTATTTATGGCTGCACTAGAGCAAGAACTGGTCTGTGTGAAACCTCGGTGGAAGCATACTTGATTATAATACTCTGGTAATTACTCTGTTGGATGTTTATCATTCACATATCACATATCATATTCTCTTATGATAGTGAGAAATTTGCATGGTATTATCTACAAAAACTGTACAGATATTCAGCCTGAACAGAATAATAAAGGTACCTTTCATCAGCTCATCATATCTTAAGAAAGGAAATGAGGCAAGCAAAAACTGTTTTATATTAGAAAAAAAAATAAAGAAGTCAACTGAAAGGAGTTGTAATCCTTTATTTTTCATATCCGTTATCCTATTATTTTGATAAACTTCATGTCATCTTTACAGGTTTATTCTAATGATAATTTTAAAGTACAAATTTACTTGCTACCTTTAGAATTTCCCTGCCATTCTGGAATTTTAAAATGTTACCAGGAACAACATTCAAAATTATTTGAAAACTCTTGGATTTAAATAATAAAGATTCCTTTGTAAAAAGCCCTTGTGGTAGATGTGTAACTTGTCTCTGAAGCCCATTTATTTCTAACAGTGCAAATGACTTTGTGACCAGGTTTTCTTTCTGTTACAGAGCACCTGAAGTAAGAAGTTATAAACCCACCTTAGAACATAGCTATAAACCCAGCCACTGACATATAGAATTCCCCATATTGTTGTTTGAACCTGCAAATGCACGACCTCAGACTCAGGTCAATTTGGGCCTGGGTTTCTTTCCCTTTATAGATGAAGTAGTGCAAGGAGCGGGAGGAGGAAAAGTATCGTGACCTTCACCATCTAAGGTTTTGGTTGCTTTCTTTTTTTCTTTAAGTATTGCCAAACACAGTGGTTGCTTCATGGGCTGAAGGAGTGTGAGGATAAGAAGGTGTCAGCCAGGCCAGGGGCTGGGGCAAGAATGCCCATCTTCCTGCAATACAGGGACACAAGTGTGCCCTGCTCCAAGCAAGTGTGAGATCCATGCTGCCACAACTTTCCCCTCAGCAAGGGGTGCAACCCAAAAAGCCCAACATCTGCATGTTTAAATGCAAAGAGAGTAAATTTAGATTTGATATTAGGAAGGAATTCTCTGTGACCCTGGCACAAGTTGCTCAGAGAACTGCTGGATACCCCATCCCTGGAAGTGCATACTTTACCAAACATGTACTGAATACAGCAATATATGCAGACTGTCCTCACAGTGTAAAGCTCTTGCTTCCTTGAGCACATTTTGGAGTCACTACCAGCAGATACATCGATATTTAGCAAAGTACTGAGGCTCTATACCATATATTCTGCTTGTCAGTCTACACCCAAGGAGATTCAGAGCATGAGATTCAAATTTTCTTTCTAACGAGCTTGCACATCCTTAAATCTAATTATCTTATGAACCCAAAAAACAGTTTTGTGAACTTAAGTACCCATCGATTATGATTCAAGAGTAGTTTTAAGGAGGCCAATTTCTACATGGAGTTATTATCCAGCGTGGATTCCTGAGTGTAAAGAGGACAATGGTTCAACAAGGAATAAAAATGAATTTCATGTTTTAACATTATAAAGAGTAAACAAGATCATGTATTAATTAAATAAAAGACTAAACAGGACAAACCTTTGGAACAACAGACATAACATTTAAGAATAAAATCAACATGGCAGGGTAAAGGTCGGAGAAGATCAAGTAAGACGCTAATAGTTCTGCTTTTTCCATTTTCTTATCGATCAATATTATGTTTTTCCCAGTGAAAATGCAACAGCAGAGTTATTGCTGACCTTTTTCTCACCCTTCCATTGTGTATAAAATCACAGCAAAATAGCAAACAACTTCATAAGCTGCAGAATTTTTTGAGTCAAAAAGCCTGTGTCCAAAAAATAATTGTTTAAATGATGCATAGTAAAAAAATGTTCTTTCCATGGTAAAAAGTAATCTACCTCTCTCCTAATTACACATATGAAAAACTTTGTGCTAGCTTAAAAGTCAATAGGTACATTTTTTTTTTTGGAAAATTCAGCAATAAACTTTGCCAGCACTTTAAACAATTGACAGGTCAAATACACTGTCATCAAAAAGAATAGAAATTAAGTATATATTTCAATATAAACTAAGGACATATATATTTTGCTTATTATAATGTGGGTTTCTTTTACTGATGCTTAATTCCTCCTTCTCACTTTAATGCAGCATGGATCAAAATTCTGTTTATTAACAATGATTATCCTTTAAAAAACTCAGAATAAGCTTTTGTAAGAACTTTAAATTACTTGCTGATAAGGACATGAATGGCCTCAGTGAGAAATTCAATCAGAAAATTGTGTGTTCTGTTCCAGCAAAATGACACATTCCATTTTCTTCCTCTGCCACTGCCACCAGGAAGAATGACACAGAAACTGAGGCAAAGAGTAAGAGAAATTTAAAAAATAAAAAGGAAACAAATAATTTACAGTGATTTCAGTTAATTCAGAATGATACAGCGAGTGTTTTATTCTATTTAATATTTTTATTTTGATCAATTAAGATTAGGAACAGAATAAAATTTGCATATGGTAAAACTGAAAATTCATCTTTGTTAGTGTCAGAAAAAACACAGGGATATTATGACATATCATAAAGGGACACAAAGTTTCTTTCAAGTGAAAGAAGAAATGCTTATATTTTTCCACTGTAAATCATATTTGCAGATCCTGTAGTTGTAATAAAAAATAGCTAACTGATTTATTTAAAAATATTAACAATTTTCCTTTCAAAAACAGATACTGAAAACACGATCAAAAGTTAAGACCTTCCTGGTAAAAAGTTTATTGTAATTTCCAGTGTGCAGGTAGTGAAGATATAATTTCTTTACATAAAAATTAGATATTCACAGGATAATCTACATACAAATGTAGCTTGATAAACCACACGGTCTGGTGCTCAGTGATACAGTAAGGATATGTTTTGTTGCAGAAGGTTATACGCTCACTAGGTGTCCCTTTATGTGACATACAGGGTGTGGTGACTTTTGTAGACAAAGGAACCCTCTTTGTCTTCATAAAAGTTATAGTTGTTTCCCTAATTAAAAGTCACCAAAGACTAGAAGCATATAAGGTAATTTAAGAATCCATTAAAATCTCAATATTATATGTCAGATTTCAAAATCCGAACAGAGGCTACCAAACAATGACGATATATCATATACACATAAAAAATGCTATGTGGGAGATTGGAAACTTTGACAGCTATCACAGCTTTCTCTAGAACCGTGATATAGTTGAAATTTACTCTGAAGCCATGACCTATAAAGATATGTGATTATTGGAGAATCTCTGCCTTTGTTTAGACAAGCGGGTTGCAGCCAAACTTGTTTTTTCTGAAGGTACTTGAAAATGAAGCCACACAGTATTCCATGAGTATTTTCAAATCACAGATGGCAAATGCAGAGTCTCCAGATGCATTATTTATTACCAGGTCTCATAATTCATTTAATGATGTAATTGTTTTACAAGCCTGGGTCGTCATTTGTGAATATCTGAGTGTAGTGACATAGAAATTAACCTAATAAAATGCCACTATCGTGCTTTACTGTGCCACAGCAATTACTGTAGGCAGCACACAGCTCTCCCTTGCTGTCCTCCTCTTTATTATCCTTACCTTCTGCATTAAACTAAGACTAGTGCTGCTTAAAGTTACAGAAAACCCCATCCAACAAGAGAGAAGGTGTGTTCTTTTCTAACTACTAGCCCAGTCATTACAACATTTCCTTGAAACACTGGAAACCCACTGGAAATTCTCAGACTCTGGCACTCCAGAAAGGTTCCAGCAAGAGCTGTGCAGAAAAGAAGAATATACTAAAACACTGTGATGGGGACATGGGAAAATGCAGAATCTTCCATACTACTTTTCTGCTATTTCTTGCTGTACATTTACAGCTTCAACCCCACTTTCCCATATCTTTAACAACTGGTAGTACCCCACAACATAGAAAAGCTGAATTGAATAGCATGTCACAATTCTCTATCTGGTGAGACACTGGCTTTGAGCAGGATATTACTCTAGGATATTACTGTTTGGATTATCAAATTCCCAAGGTGACTTTCTTCCTCAGAAAGGCTGCTGTTTAGGGACACTTCTCCTGGGGTGCCACGACTTTGGAATAAGCACACTCCACTTTCTACTGACCAAGACACACAAAAAGGTATTTCCACAGTAAGGAATTGCATTATTTCTATTGCAGAAGATCTTTGGATGCCATAATACTGAAGGCTTGCAGCTCACTCTGCTTCTTCTCCCCTGCATCTTCTCACATCTTTTGGAAGGGTTTTAACTTTCATTCTCTTTGTTCTTCCTTCCCAATTTCCTCATGCAGGTCTTCTCTCTTCCAGTGCTCTTCTCATTCTGCTTGACTGTCTCACAAGCTGTCACTGTTTTCATCCATTCTCCACCTTTTCCCCCCCCTCAACTTGCCTTTATTTTATTGTGAATGTGGTGATACACAGCAAATTTTAGATGTATCTCAACTTGTCACACATATTCCCTTATTCAAATTGCTTGGTATCTCCCATCATTTTCTGTGGGACTCGGACTCTGGAAGGTCTCTTTGGCCGTGGCTGCATTTTCCCTGCATGTTTAGGTGACACTACAAATGTTGTCTGCCTGGCTAAAGATGGATTGGAGCTCATTTTTTTCTGCCTGGAAAGAATCTTGGGAAGACAACTGCAGAAAATAGAAGAATTTACATACAAAAGAGAAAATGTTTTGCTAAGTGGAAGAAAAACATGAGTGAGGGAAAGCTGTGTCACAAGATATTTGAGGAACAGAACCTCAATAACAATAGCAAAGACGGGGCTTTGTCTGCCTCTGTAGTTTTCAAAGATGTGACAGTTTGACCAGAAGTCTTGACAGGACATGGGCAGTGATCAAGGAATTGACCTGTAATGACAGGACAGTGCAAGGCAGAGCATCACTAAGCCTGTGAAGCTTAGACAGATAGGAGTTGACCCAGCTGGGAGAGACCAGCTTACTTTCAATGCTAATTTTTCACCCTGCAGATTAATTAGATTTGTGAATAGAGTAGAAGGAAATATGAGGACTGTGCTGTTAAGTAGTCTTGGCCCTAACCAAACTATGAATTTGCTAATTTGCCCTATAGTATTTTTTCACATTTCCTCTTTTTTTTTTTCCAGTTTTCCAGTTTTTTCCAGTGTAATTTTATAGTTATATGTGCTTGGTTTTTTTTCCAAAAGCTTTATGGTTTTATATTTTATTGAAAATCTCACCACCTAACAGGGAAATGCCTGCCTATGAAGATCACTAGGAGATTCAAATTCCTCAGGTTCTGAAGAGGATAGGGCTTTACTGGGACTCTGAACCAAACAATTAATTTTGAAAAGGATCTCTTGAAGTTATAGAGAACTCCAGCTCTTTTTACTGCTTGTGTTTTCTGCCAGAAGGGCTAATGTTTGGAAGAAGCAAGTTACAAAATGTACCTAGTATATAAACCCTAAGAATAAAGAATAAAATCTTCTATCTGGCGGAGGGAGGAAGGAAAAAAAAATTAAAAAGAAAAAGCATCTTCCAAGAACAGAAAATGCAACATGGCTGTTTGGGCAAGAAATCTAGCACAGTTGCTGTGAGCCCATCAATCAGGGGCTGAGATGAACCCATTTATAAAAGTTAATAGAGCAAAGTATAATGAAAGACAAATTTGTGTTATTAGTCTAAAGTTTATGGTTCAATTAAACTAATAATATGCAGTAAAGCAAAAAGAATAATTAGAAACTATGATAAATATACATAGGATTGTAAAAATATGACAAAGCTTTACATATTTTGTTCTTATTGAATATAGTATCTTTTTGATAACTTAATACACAGTTGCCCTAGGGCATACAAGGAAACTGCAACAGTAAGATTTAAAATAGATAATTACTTGAAACCAAATAGTATTAAATATGCAACATAAAATTTACAGCGGAAATTATCCTGAGAGCTGAACCAATTTGAGATTTTAAAAAATAAAAGGACATTTTAAATTGGTTTCATGATATTACTTGTTTATCAGCTTTATAAATAGATAAATTATAAATATTTTATTGCTAAGCATTATTATTCTGTTCTCTGAACCCTCTAATATTTACAAAACACATACAATGAGCTGCTCTGTCTACCATGAACCAAGCCTTCTATGTCCTCCCAACTTCTCTTTGTGGAAATGCATAAAGAGAAAAGGTCCTTTGTCAAGCTCTCAGCACTGTCCCACCCCTTCTTGCAGGGTAACATCAGGAAGACCAGGAAAACTCGAACCATCTTTTTCCCAGAAAACCAATGAGAGATAGGAAGCCAGGCCAGGAGATCGGCTTACTGCTCAAAGTGGCTGCTCCCCTAACACCCTTCAGAAGCACCCAGAAATCTGACATGATTCTTCCTGTTGAGACTTTTGTCTCTACCAGGCTTTCCAGCACGGCCCTGTCAGATACCCTGGGGGTGCAAGGCTCTGTTCTGCAAAACAATGATCAGGAGAGCAGTTGTTACTTACACCTTCAACAGGAGGGCAGATTGGGTGCTGCAGCCACAAGTCAGACTGTGCAGCCATGGCTGGAACCAGCAGGAGCAGCTGAAGGTGTGACTTAGACTGAGAGCGTGAAACTGCATAAATATCAGCTCAATCAAGGTTACACATAGCCTCTCAGCCCTCAAACTTACCATACAATTTTAAAATATCTTTATTTTTTAAAGTTTATTGGGGTGCCAGCCAGGTATTTTGGTCATTGAAAGATGGATGAGGAATTTAGATGAGGAGAATATCAAAGGCAAATTCTACAAAAATAATCCCAGTTAAAAAACCCCCCTACATTTAATCTATATCTGACTCAATCTGCAGATGGTGAAACATCATTTCCAGTCGGACACTGGAAAATGTCTGCAGAAGGAAAGTGGACAATAAGATAGTAGATATTTCATGTTCATAAGAGGACAGAGATTAGTTTTGAAATGTGGCGTGAAAGCACCTGGGGGATTTTTTAAGCAGACAAAGAAAATAAATAGAATTTTAGTAGAGAAAAGTAATTACATCAAGTAAAACCTCCAAAACCCAAAAACAAGCCATTAATTCAAAATTCTATGGAAAAAAAAAAAACAAGAAAACAAAAAAACAACAAAACCAAAAACCAACAAGCAAGCCCAAACCTGTTCAACAAGATTTCTTGATTTGAAAGGACCATCATATCATCTTCTCAGGGAAGTTAAATTTCATACATCCTTAATCAATCAAATACCTTTTCTCAAGCCCTGGGGCTGTGATATTTCAGTCAATCAGAGGAATAGGACAGCAGAGATCAAGACACTACCAGGATGGGAACCTGATTAAATGTATAGGCAACAAAAGCTCTGTTACCCTCGCAGCAAGGAAATAGTACTGTATTTCGAGAAATAGCTAGCTTCAGTAGGATCTCTGGATGTTTGTGTCAACAAGACTGTAATCCCCTACTGTCAGACCTTTTTTCCACTATGAAATTCCTGCTACCAGTGATCAGGTTACATCTTGATCTTCTTTCAAACAAGCTGAGCAAGATGAGCTCTGAAGGCCTCATACCACAGGCTTAGAATATTTTGATCTCACATGGCCAAATAGTTTGAAAGAGAATGTCCTTTAAAAAAGCTCCCCAATGTTTCCCAAATAATATTGTACACAAAAAAATACAGCTTCCATGAAAATTGCTTTAGACAAGATATTTTTACCACACTTAGGCCTAGAAAGAGGTGAAAGGTTGAAAGGTTCTTACTTTTATTCCGCATTTCCATTTTCTTGCCTTTTAATTGGATAAATTCATTAATTACCTGAAATAACTTGATCCCTACCTATGTCCTTTTTTAAACTGTCTGTTATTTGAAATTTTGTAGCATAGCTTAGACAAAGCTATTTCAACTTATAAAGTAACACAGCAATAATTGTTTCAAATATTGTCTTACTCAAACTTCTAATTTCCACCTATGATTGATTCCTTAAAAACAAGATTTTGGGTATTTTCTCCCTTCCTATTAATTGGAAGACTTACAAATTTGCACAGTTTCCTACAATAATTTCAATTAGAACTAAGCAAATAGTCTCCACCTGGCAATTCAGGAAATGTTTTATTATTTTCCTTCTTGCTAACTCTCTGGGGAAAGATCCTCAAATAAAACTGATGTGCTGCTAGTAAGAGTTGTTCTTCCTCTTCTTCCCTTGCTCATACAGTTTACAGATTACATCCTAGTTCTCTGGAATACTCAGTGTTCAAAATTCAAAGTCTTTTGAATGTTCTCACTAATTTTCATAACTTCATTATAGTGTTGAATTGGTTGAACACAACATCCAGTCAGGACAAGCACAGTCAAAAACCTGACAGTGAGAAAATTTTAACCAGCTTTTCCCTCCTCCTATTTGCAGCATTAGCACAGCAGCAGAGCTTAAGGGGCACATATTTGAGATGACACTTGTCACTCTTTCTAATACAAGGCAAACCACTTTTCATGCCAGCTTTGGTCTAAGCGGTGACGGTCACTTCAGACACCAGCGTGAGAAAGGAAAGGAAGGAAAAATTAAAAGTGATTTCTTTGTCTCCTTATGCTCAGACAACACAGAAAATTGAGACTTGACCATTCTCAGCCTCACCTTTGTTGGAGAATCACTAAAGGTAGTGCAGAGGTAAGATAATATGAGCCATAGACATGTGGGAAGTGGAAAAGCCTGGAGCCTGGAGAGACGGACTGACACTGAAACAGTTTTTCCTTCTGGAAGTACAGTCAGTGGTCTTCCTCTGAATTCATTTTAATGAGGTTTTGATTCTGCCTTGGAAGTTCTCTTCCCCTTCCCAGATTTCTTCTTGGGAGAATCCATGCACCGTTCCAAGATCAGGCCTGTGTTGCCTTTGTTAGGATAATTTAGCTATTAGAAAATAAACCAGAAGAGATAAAGTTTTTCTGTTGGCAACTATCAACTCCTTCAGAACTTTTGCAGAGAACGTTACTGAATGGAGGGAAAAATCTTCCTGTTAGGTGAGTTTTCATTTAAGGGAGTCAAAATTACGGTGCTCTACCCCTTGCTCATCTGGGACAACACAGGCACATTTGGATTGCTTGGAAGCAACCTGAAAATCCACAGGTATCTCATCCACATATCTGATTCTATCTGCCAGTCATAGATAAGAAAGCTCCTGGGACTTCTTTGGGGATCTCTGAGAGGCCTGACGTTGCCTTGTACTACACTGAGTTCCTCCACCAAATTCTTGTAGGGCCAGTTCCACCTTCTGTTTTCTCAGCAAGGAAAGGACTCACTGATAGTTGGCGAGACCAGGGCTCAGTGATGGCTTTTCCTCAGCTGCCAGGAAGCTTCCTGAATGCCAGGAAATTCTGGACCAAAACCAGCCTGAGCTCATATTTGTAGAAGGGGTCAAAACCCGAACAGATCCATTAAATCTGGATTAAGACACAGAGGAGTCGCTGTGAGTGTGACAGCTCAGTTTTGTCAGAGCACTTGGTGGGCAGAAAAGAACTCTTTGAGTATATTAAATGGCTGTTCAGTTATCTAAAATTTTTATTGAAGCTTTAAATCACACCTTCCCTCTTCTTGCGAAATGTCCCAACGCATTGGTTCAGGAATATGCCCAGGTCACACACCGTTTCCATCTGACCCAGCTGATATCTTTTTCTCACTACTCAAAGCACCAGAACATAAATGGAAAGATATGGGATGCACCATCCTGTGTTCAAGGAAGCATCCAGCCTCTTGCTGAGGGCCCTCAGGTGCCAACTTTGATTTTCTACAGGCAGAGGAAGCATGTCACACCAGAAGCTCCAAAGATTCTGTCCCCAGTCACAGAAAAAACTGTTAGAAACTCATAGCTTGAGCTAGATGAAAAGGAGAGTTTGACGGACAAAGAAAACAACAGTGCATTTCCACAGTCTGTCTCCTGACAGGTCCCTGCTTCATGTTTTGCCTTCTGTGGCAGAAGGCTCAGGGACCTGCCCAACCTAGGACACAGTTAAAATGTAGATGTGGCTCAGGATTGCATTGTGCCGCTAGAAGATACAGAATTCCAGCCAGTACTGAAATGCTTTGCAGCCTCAGAAAGTCTGTCACTGCTTTCCAAATCAGCAGATATCCCAAAGTCCATGGGAAGCCTGGGAAAACACCACAGCCCGGTATTTTTAAAGCGATCATGAAACTAAATCAGCTGAGGGAAACAGTGTGCGTATCTTGAAGCCAGGCATAAAAATATATTTTGTAGTTAATTTCACATTCTCCTGCACTTCACTCCTTATTCCTTTTCTGCATTTCAGCCAGAATCCAGGTCTGTACGTCTTTTCATATACACCACAAATAATTTTCCCTCTTAAATTTGTTTGCCATTGTAGCGACATCATTTCACAGCACACCAAGAATTTTCTGAGTTTTTTAATACTACCACAATACCTCACTTTTAATTACTTGAACAAAAAGGTTTCAAGTCCATCAGAGTGCCTTTCAAGGCCTGCAAAGATATTAACTGATTCTATAACCAATTACCTACATTTTCCTTTACTTATTGCAAATGTGACCTTTTGTTAGAATTTGATTGCAAGTTTCCTGCTGTGAGTGTATAACTATCTGTGTGTCTGAGAATGGCTACCCTCCACTCATGTGATGACTGCTGTTAATTTTAATACACTTTGATGGCTTGAGAACAAATAAGTGTCTGTGACACAGAGCAGAGACATTTGAAGGTGGATAAACTACCACTTTAATGAGTAGAAATCAGCAAGTAAAGGGGCCTTCCAATGACAAACCAGAAGACCTTCAATCTAAGCAAAGTATTTTTCAGTCTGGAGGGGATTAAAAAAAATTCCTACTTTCTGTAGAGATGAAATAACAAAACATCCCATAAAAATGACACACATTATAGGAAAGAAGTATACGTAAATAAATGCTCTCCAGAGGTAACCTATTTTTCTTATAAATTAAAGTATGTGGGAGAAAATATTTCAGGGAAACTATTGTAGTTATATGTTTTTATTACCTGTTGATAGTAATTCTCTGAGATAAAACAACACCATGTTTATAGACCATTTTTTCCATACTGCACTGTATTACTCTTGTTTGGATTAATGCTTGGGGGTTTTTTGTTCACTCCAAAGACAATCTTCAGGCTAGAATCCTATCTCTGAAGAAAATTACACTAACAGATTTTTTTGGAGTGCAGAGAAGAGCAAGAACTAAAATTAGGGACCTGGAAGGACTTCCTTGAAAGACAAGATTAAAAAAAAAGTTACTTACTGTGACTAAGTAATGATCAAGGTGAAACATTAATTCTTTATAAATATTTTAATGCTATGAATCCTTAGGAATGAGAGAAATTAACTGACATTATGTAAATGAGTACTGGGATATTAGAAAGGTTGTATATACAAAAGTATGAAAACTGGATTATTTATTGTAAAGAAAAAAATATACAAATTATTAAAAGTAAATGAATAAAAAATACTGTCTGCTTATGTAAAATGATTTTGTACTAAAATTTGACTCTTCAAGCTGCATTCTTTTCTATACTGTTATTTCCCCTAAAAATGCACAACACAATTGCACATAGAGGTTCCTTTGTGCAAAATCAGGAGGCAAACAGAAAAGCCTTGTACCAGGCTGGTTTTCGCTTCCTTTTCTAGTTTTCATTCACAGTTTGTGGGTGTATTCTGAAATCTAAGTACTGACTTGTTATCAGTAGTGGAAGAGTTTGCAGAGCACAAGGTCTCTGATTACATGTTAAAAAGGAGAAGCAAGCAGAAAATATTCTCTCAATATATTCTTTCCTACTCAAACACCATTGGATTGTTTCTCAAACTGATGAAATCATCAATGATTAGCCTACAGAGTTATCTTTTCTTATGTTTCCATGTTTCCAATCACTGATTAAAGATTCTCATCTATTTTCAGAAAACAAACCCCAAAACAACAGTTTTCTTCTTGTTACCCCTAGAAAGAAATCCCACTTTTGCAGCACTGACCTGGAGTCAGGAATCTACCTGGAGACCTGGAAACTACCTGGATTCTTACTCCCTCACTAAATACTCTGTACAATAAAAATAAAAAACTCAAATTTATATGAGGACTTAGGGACCTCTACAGCATATTGGTTCACAGCCTATAGCCTACTTGTTTTCTGCAATCACTCTTAATTAAATAAGCAGAGGAGGGGCATTGCCTTTGCAAAATACTTCTCATTTATAATTCTTCTCATTTATAATACTTCTCATTATAAAAGTGTTTTTCAGTAACAATATCTTAACATTCTGGTCTGAAATTGTCCATATAGAGTCAGTACTTGCTAGAAAAGAGTTTCAGTAAAGAAGACACAGCTTATTCCAAGAGTCAGATGAGCAAAATTACTATGATGCTTATTCAAGCCCCTCCATTCAGTAATGATGCCAGAAGACGCATTCCTGTAGCTGACATTCCTCTCAGAAGGTAGGAGAAAGCTCTTGGTCTCACTCCCATCATGACTAGTTAGTTCATCCTTGATAAGGTAAATTTTAATGATCATAGAATCACAGAATCACTAGGTTGGAAGAGACCTCCCCATTCCCTAACACCGTAACTAAACCATGGCACCGAGTGCCACATCCAGTCTTTTTTTAAATACATCCAGGGGTGATGACTACATCACCTCCCCAGGCAGACCATTCCAGTACTTTATCACCCTTTCCATAAAAACTTTTTCTTTATATCCAACCTAAAATTCCCTTGGAGCAGCTTAAGATTGTCCTCTTGTTCTGTCAGTTGCTGCCTGGATAAAGAGACCAACCCCCACCTGGCTACAGCCACCTTTCAGGGAGTTGTAGAGAGTGATAAGGTCACCTCTGAGTCTCCTTTTCTCCAGGCCAAACAACCGCAGCTCCCTCAGTCATTCCTCACAAGGTTTGTGCCCCAAGCCCCTCACCAACCTTGTTGCTTCCTCTGGACATGCTCAAGCGTCTCAAGGTCCTTCCCAAACTGAGGGGCCAGAGCTGGACACAGCACTCAGGGTGTGCCCTCACCAGTGTTGAGTACAGGGGAAGAACGACCTCCCTGCTCCTGCTGGCCACACCATTCCTGATCCAGGCCAGGATGGCATTGGCCTTCTTGGTCACCAGAGCACACTACTGGCTCCAGTACCCCCAGCTGCTGTCACCAAATGTTCAGCTGCTGTCACCAGTACCCCCAGGTCCCTTTCCTCCTGGGCACTGTCCAGCCACACTGTTGCCAGCCTATAACATTGCAGGGGTTGTTGTTGTTGTGGCCAAAGTGCAGGACTCGGTATCGGACTTATTAAACTGCATCTTGTTAGACTCTGCCCATCCATCCAATCACTCCAGGTCTCTCTGCAAAGACCTCCTACCTTCCAACCCATCAACACACACTCCCAGCTTAGTGTCACCCTCAAATTTACTAATGAAAGACTCAATACCCTCATCCATGTCATCAATAAAAATATTGAACAGAGCTGTCCCCAGCACAGACCCCTGATGGACACCACTGGTGACTGTCCCCAGCTGGATGTGGCACCATTCACCATCACTCTCTGGGCCTGGTCATGCAGCCAGTTCCTAACCCAGCAAAGAGTGCTCCTGTCCAAGCCACGGGCTGCCAGCTTTTCCAGGAGTGTGCTGTGGCAGACAATGCCAAAAGCCTTGCTGAATTCCAAATAGACAACATCCACAGCCTTTCCCTCATCCAGCAGTCGGGTCACCTAGTCATAAAAGGAGACCAGGTTGGTCAAACACAACCTGCCCCTCCTAAACCCATTCTGGCTGGGTCTGATCCCCTGGCCATCCTGTACGTGCTGCGTGATGACACTCAGTATAAACTGTTCCATTGCCTTACTGGGTACTGAGGTCAGGCCAACTGGCCTATAATTACCAGGATCCTCCTTCCCACTCTTTTTGTGAATGGGTGTCGCATTCCAGCTTCCAGTCATCTGGGACCTCACCACTGAGTCAGGACTGTTGGTGAATGACAGAAAGTGGCTTTGCAACCTCATCCGCCAGCTCCCTCATCACCCAGGGGTGGATCCCGTCTGGTCCCATAGATTTATGAACATCCAAGCGGCTCAGCAGTTCTCCGACTGCCTCCTCCAGGATAACAGAGGGACCATTCTGCTCCCTGACACCAGCTACCAACCAGGAGAAATGTTGTCCTGAGGACAAGCTGTCTTCCCACTAAAGACTGAGGCAAGGAAGTTGTTAAGCACTTCCGCCTCTCCCAATCTGCAGTTACTAAATTCCCTCCCACATCCAGTAGAGAACAAAGGTACCCTTCCTTTTGCTGTCAATAGATCTGTAAAACCATCATTTCAGTAGTCCTGTAGTTTACTGGCTATTGTACTGTTGGCACACGCCATCCACAGACTCATCCAAAACTCATGGTGCTGCTCCATTTTTTTTTTGTTTGTTTGTTTTTTGTTTTGGTTCTGTGTAGGTCACACAGGGAGAAGGTTGCCTTTGTCCCACTACCTGAGTAGCTCAGGTAATGGTTGGTAAGCAGCTGGCTCTTCTACTCTTTTAATGTCTAATGTCAAAAACTTGTCATGATGCCATTACCAGCTCACACCAACCTTTTATTCTTCAGAACCCTGGGAGTGGTTATCAGTAATCCATAATCTACCATTATTCCTTGCCAACTTGTCAATGAGTTTCCTAAGCCTCCTGTATAAATTCTGTGTCAGAAAATATTTTTTCAAGGCATTAATAAATACTCTCTTTCCTTTTGAGCACTAGACTGGAGCCCTCAGTATACCTGGTGCACCTGTGGCTGTTTTCCTGGAAAAGAAAGCCAGTTTCCAAAGAAGGACTGTAATAGCAAGAGGGCAGGCAGGGCTTGAGCTGTCAGAGCTGTACTGATCATAGGACAGCACTTGAGGGTAAGCTCATTGCCAGCCAGTCTCCAGACTTGGCCTTCTGCACTGCAACTAGCTGGCTCACTGCACAGCATTTCGGAACACAAACTGACAGCCAAGCGTTGAAAACGATGCTGAGAAGGACAGGCAAGGAGGTTTGTGCTCAGCGGTATCCTCAGACTGGAACAAGCTCATCAGCCAACAGACACAGTCAAAAGAGATCTGGCACACAAGCCCAAAGGCTTGGGTGGCATCTCCAAAGGAACTACTGTTAACAAGTGGTTCCAAACAACTTCTTAAAAAAATCAGTGTTGAATCCATGTTCACACTGAATAGAAACAGAGCACTCAGCAGAATATTGTTCTCAGAAAGGCTCAGTCAGACTTGCCTTTTTGTATCAGTGTGACCTGCAATTTTTTCCCTGGTTCTCAGTAAATGTTATTGAACCAAGAAGGAGGGAGGAAATGCTTATATTACAATGGGTATATTTTTTAATAAAATGTAATTGATATCCACATATATGTCAGTCAAGGTCATGAAACCTAGACTGTGAAATCCAGTGAGACAGCAAATCTTACCAAATCTGATTATATTAGGGGCAAAGAGCATCTCAAATATAAGACAATCAAGATGAATTAAAAATCAGACAATATAAGATGCAAAGCTGCATGTCTTTGAAAACAGAAACTGTTTGTTACTAGCACACATTGTATTACACATCATCTTGCAGAATGTACCTAATCTGTATCTTTCTCTATTATAAACTTCCTGGTATTGTTCTTCTCTTGTTATTTTTCAATGGGAAGTTATGGATACAGTTCAGTCTTTTTTGATTTCTTAGAACTGAATTTGCCAATTTTTTTTTAACTACATCATAACCTTCTAAAATTAATTTCAAAAATATTGATAAAACCAGTAAGGAAGATACAAATAGCAAATAAAACTTTTACAAATTTCCAATAGACATCTCTTAAAATGCAGTCTGTCTTTCCAAATTATGTCTTAAATGTTGTCCTGTGGACTGTCCTGTGAAGTTACCTTCAAGCAATAAAAAAGGAAAGAGTGATATTTTGTATCAGTGAAAAGCTGGACCAGCTAGGCCAGGACAAGGGGCTTCAAACTGGCTTTTTTGTCCTTCCTTTTGCAAGATAGAACAATTTTAGCCACTGCATAGATTGAGACAGATTTTCACATTAGTAATCTTGCTGGTGAAGCAGAATGACAAGACAAATTCAAAGGCTAGAGAGACCATATTTGCAAGATGGATGGGATAGGTGGGATTCAGTTGCCTAAACATTGTTACCTCAAGCTATCTGAGATGCCATGGACAGCCACAATATCTGCAGGGGGCTGGCAGGTCTGAGGAAGGACTTTAGGGAAATCTGCTCCCTTACAAACCAGCAGGAGGCCAGGCAGGTTTAAAATGTCAGAGCTAACACCAAAAGTGATCCTTGGCCCTCCTGTTTCAGCAATCGAATCTCCCTCTCCTCCTTGAGTATTCCTTAGCTTGACCTCCTTGAAGGGCCTGGGGCTGTAGTTTGCCTTTCATTCCATTCCTACTAGAAAATTGACTTTCTCCAGAGACTTCACTGAAACTGAACCTTACACACCAAGGTGCTGATTCCCCAGTTTTTCATCTGGGAAAAGACCAAGTTTTCTTTCCTTTACTTTAGGAGTTCATATAAATTACTGAATGCACTACCTGCATCCTCACAGCTCACTTCTGGCCACCTTGGCAGAACACAAAGAAACCTATCCTGGAGATGGGAGAGCTTTTAAAAATTCTTATTCTCTTTTCAAATTAAATGCCGAAGACATGTGACCCATTGCAAAAGTAAATAAAAGCTACCAAAATCTTTGCTGTCTTCTAGAATGGTTCAGTGGTGAGTGCTCACAGAAGGCGAAAGATCTGCTCTGGGAGACCTATTAATATGAAAACAAGGGGCTCAGTCCAGTTCTCCTACTAGCTAGGAGATCGCCTACAGCAGAAAACCATTGAAGAACTGCAGGTGCAGCCTACCCAGGCTTGACAGAGCTGTTCCATCTCGTGTTAATAATTAAATATTCATTGGAGCATGGACCAGAACCTGACTCTCCCACTTCCCAGGTGATAGCCCTAATTATATGCCTATGTCATCAATCTCTGTCTCTGCTGTAATGAATTGTCATTATTTGTATATACTGGAAGAGTTTTAACAGGAGATAGCTCTCCTCCCTCTTACCCTCCCCTCTGAATATCTGACAGGCAAGAGGCTGCAGTACTCCTTCTGGCACAGATGAAGAGACAGGTTCAAGTCTTTTCAGAATTACACAGAGTAATGAATCTGAGAAGAGGTGCATGGGGAACAGCCATAGTCACTGCAAGGTAGTCCTCAAAGACTCTTCCTTGGGTTAAGCTAAGGGAAACTGATTCTGGTAGGAATTCAGCTGAGGTCATTAAGAAGAAGGATCCTGACCCGCTTGGCTGTGGGTATGCCTTTGGGCATGCCCATTAGACACTGAACTAGAACTTTAACATCCCTGCTGCTTCCTAAAGACCAGAGCTGTGCATCAAAAAGAATGCATGGATGCTTAAGTCTTTTCACACATCTAACCCTTATTATCTACAGGATTACCTGCAGAGGTATACATTGCTTCAAATAACTTTCTAATGAAAGACAGTATCAATAATCAATATAGTGGCTCTGCACTGCTCTCCCTTCAGGTGTCATTACATAGCCTTTGCCACTGACTCGAACAACATAAAGATTTCACATTAAGACTCACACAAAAGATCCTTCAGACTCTATAATCACATATTGCCTCTCCAGGGCATTTTCTACAATGCAATACCATATTTTCATATCCATTACTCACATTCTCCGTAATACTTTCAGCACTAACACTGCTGAAATTACTAGTGCAGGCTTTAAACAGGCTGGTTATACTACACTAAGCAGGTGTTTCCCCAGAGTTTTCCATTGCCAGATCCTTCCTGAAATGCAGTGCAAGAGAATTCGTTTATCACAAGTTAAGAGTCTGTTAATGTTCACCTTTTCTTTAGGAAAACAAATGAGATTAGAATTGATAAACTTAGCACTATTTATAATAGACTCACTAGTTCTGTTCACCCCCCTGTGTGTGCAGAATTACTAACTCTACAGTGTAGAGAAGCTTTTTCTATTAAACCCTGGTAAAAAGAGAGGGTGGATTTTTTTTTCTTTTTTTTCACATGACAGCTTTACACATTAACCTCTTTAATACTGTAGCTTCTCTCTTTAGTGTCTGAGTGCTTTGCCAAGTGAAGCTGCAGCAGGGGCCAGTGCAGTGCCCACGTGACTGGGAGAGGGATGGGGCACAAGATGAGCTTTTCCCCTTGCACACCTGATCACATGCTGAGGCATGATCCTTCTTCCCCCACCATACAGTACCCAGCACAAGGCTCCCACTTGCCAGCTGCTGCACCGAGTCCCAGATCCCCTTCAATGACCTACATCTGCCTCCTGTGACCGAGATGCCAAGGAGAAATGGCAATGTGGTGCTGTACATAGCCAGTCTCCCAGTGCTGCAGCAAGGACTAGAGATGAGAGCTCCTGTGTTCTTATTCCCCTCTGCAAATCTGCACTTGCAAATATTGACTGAATTCTACTACAGATAAGATGCCCATAGTTAATCCATGCTTACACCATCTACCTTTGATCCTTCCCCATTGCATCTATCCTTTGTTTTAAAAGCAATTACTGTGTAAGGCAGCAGCTATTAAAACATCACTTTCTAAAATCCATTCAAAACTGTAATTTTGGAAATGTTTCTGTGTAAATCTTTTGCACACCAATTGTGCTTTTGCTAACAGAAGTTACAACAGGGTCACCTCAGTGAGTTGATTAGAATTATTCCTAATTTCACCAGCAGGAGAACCAGACTTTCTGGATAGAGCTTTAACACAGTCAGAGGGAGAAAAACACTGAAGGCAAAACTGAATATTTTTTTTTGTTAGTGGCAGCATTCAAACATTATGCCTTCATCCCAGCACAGCCTTTGTGAAACCAAAATGAAACGCGCAGCAGGACAGTGCATTCACAGGGTCCTATGGGACCAAGGAGAAAGTTTCACCTGCAGTTGGGTGTGAGGGAAGGAATGGCACATTGCTAGAGCTTGAATCACACCCTTTCTACAGCAGGAAAGACAGAAAAAGCAGAGAGAATATCTTTTAAGACTCAAGTGTGCTTTATGAAATACAGCTACAAGCAGTATTGATTTTATCTCCTTTCATCTATATAGGAGAAAGAGAACTTTACCTCTTCTTATAATTGCTTTAATAATTAAGAAACTAAAAGCCTAGCTGTGATCTCCCATATATAAGTAAGAAAACATGATGAAAATATAGGAAAGAAAAGGGAATGGAAAAATGTTGGCTGAGCAGTTCTCTTGTACATACCAGTACATCTGCCTTATCACATTATTATTATTGTGGTGGCTTGCCATGCCATCTAGCAGGGACTCAGGGAACTACCAGTTCTGGGAAAGAACTGAAAAGGCAACACAAAAACAAGACCCGGAAAAAAGTTCTGGAATATATATTTTTGAAGAGTAAATACAAGCATTTGAATTTTTCCAATAAAACAGCTTCTGAATGTAGTTTCTACAAAAAAAGGTCTTCTGCCTCTAATTCTTTAATACATTTTGAGCACTTCTATGAGTTCATTATACATTGTGTATGAAAATATTTTTCTTCCACTTTAAACACCTCACATTTGCTCATTTTTCTAAGATTAACAATGAAAATCTTCAGCTGGCTTTTCACACATCATGTGTTTCACCTCTGGTGTGTTCATTTTCTTAATCCCTTTTCTGATTTTTTTTTTCTGATGTTTCTGGGAGTTGAACACCACATGCTTCTAGACCAATATTGAGACTAAACTCAAAGTGGCTTGTGAACATCACTGATGACCCCATACACTGCACACCAACATCTGTCTAATGTAGTTGTACTTTTACTATAATGTAAAATTATAGTAAATACATACTGTCATGCAAAAATGACTTGTTAGATTTTCCTTTTTTTAAAGGGGTAACGTGTCATTTTTTTAGAATTAAAATAATTTTCCATCCAAGAAATTATTAATCCTCACCAGATATGCCAAATCAAAACAGTACATTAATGCAAAGTTCATTAATTCAGATTCCTGCTTGAAGGCTGCAGGGACAAAATCATATTTCTGTTCTCTTTTTAAGCATTTTATGAAACAGGAAGTTTGAATGAAATTTTATTTCTTCTCAGTGTAAAGCTACAGCTTTCGACCACTTGCCCACACAGAAAAAGCCTTTCCAAACCTTTACATAAACCAATACTATGTTTGCCTCAAGGAATTCTTAAAAGGACATGAGAATGTCCCTACTGCTGTCCCTCTATCTCTCACTGAGACACCAAGACTCTTAGAATTTTATAGCCATTGATAGCTTTGACATTTCTCTTTCATTTTCCCTCCCTCTTCCTCAACTTTTACTGCATCTATCTTCCTTCTCTAGCATGAATGCCTTACAGTCCAATACCTTTTAACCCATACACCCTTTCTCCTTACTTTAGCAGTTTCCTTTTTCTTTCTCTCCTGTAGCACATAGCAGATCCTACCAAAATGTGGTTTTCACCTCCCTTGCAAACAGACACACTTTGACTGCATTCTCACCATTGGAGCTATTGGTATCACCACCACCACAGACAGTGCAGATAAAATATTTGGACAAGTGAAGATCTGCTGTTGGCTTCACCATTGTACTTCCTCCAGTCACCCCATCCAGGAGAATGGAGTTAACAGGGTCATATGCTGTGGATACAAGACCAAACACGTCAATGCAGCTTCACCCAGCCCTGATGCTGGCCATGCACATATTTCTTCTTGGTCTCCCTGTGAACACAGGGGAATCAGTTCCTCTGGTGTGCATCACATGTGACACGTTGCTACCTGGCAGAGCCCATATTTGCAGTGACATCTCTCAACAGACCATCTAGAAATGCCAGGGTCTCTACCATCCTTACCCTGAATCTGTGGTCTTATGGTTCCAGATTATCCTATTTGAAAATGTACACATGGGAATTAGAGATAAGATCCTTGGTCATGACAACACTCTCCAAGAGACAGAGAGATATGGCTTTTTCCCTGGTACTGAAGGCACCCTGGTAGACATGATGGAGAACAAGAATCCAGTTGTTTGGTCACTTTGACCCTTTGAGCACAAGGGATATCTGTAATCCTACCACCCATCTGCTCCAGGATACTCATCTCCCACTGGGCTGTACCACTTTCACACTCTGCTCCCTGCACTCCTGCCATTACAAGTTACGTTACCATTACAGACAATAACCTGGCTGGAAACTGGTGTCACAGAGTCTGAGTCTTCACCAACAACACCAGGACTCCCTCTACCAGCTGCATTATTCCACTGAACAATTCTGTCATTTTCTTCTAAATCCTAAAGCACATTTGGAGAAACTGGTTTTGCTCTAGGAGTAAAGCCAGACTCATAAAAAGAGCGTGCACCCCTTTTTTTCATGATGCAATCCAACAGGTCAGTGTATGTCCCGACTGATGGTTCCAGGCAAAGCAGCAATGAGCAGTGTCTGTTGCCACCTTGGATGATTACAGTGCCAAGCACTGTCAGGAGGCCTTTCCTGGCATCCATGTTCTCTTTATGTGCTTCAGGCTTTTTAGCCTTTTTTCAATCCCTTTTTCCAATCTCTTTTTCCAATCCCTTTTTCTAATCCCTTTGTTTTCAGTTATCTTCCATAACAACCAGTTGATTATCTTCTTCTGTAGTCCTGTCATGCCCTCTCTCATTCATCTTTCATCCAGGCCAAAGAGTCAATCTGTTTAGTTTTGCTTCATGCTGAACTTCTGTACCTCTGATCAGTGCTGCTGGGAGATGCTTTGGTACAGGGTTCTGCAGACAGTTCAAGTTTATGCAGGATCAAAACAGAACTGAACAGAGTGAGAGGAAAAAATCTGTTTGGTGCCACTAATTACAAAGACATGACACTAGGAATTTGCTAAGCTGTGTGAGTGAAGCATCGCTGCACGTAGCCTAGCATCTCTCTTGGGCACCCACCGTTCCCAGCTGTGAGAAACAGGTTACTAGGTCATTGCTTTGTCCTGTGCATGCAGTTCCTACATTTTTATGTCTTACTCTTTACTTTCCCCAGTTTTATTACATCTTTCTTTCAGAGGGAAATGGGGAGTAACAATAATTATTATCAGTATTCCCGAGACAAGTGCATGCATTGCATATGAGGTCATAATGATATTTCAGTTCTCCTTCCTAGTCCTTAATTAATCTTTTTCAGATTTACCTACTTAGCATCACTAAGCACATAATCAAAATTTTAACAGAATTATCTGCCAAGTTCTTCATTGCATATTTTCTTCCATTGTCTGGATTATTTTTTATTTACTAATATTGAATTCCTAAACCATTTCACAATTCTGTTAACATGTACCTTGAAACTCTTCTGTGACTCTTGTTGCTGCCCTCAATAATTTTGTATGGTATTGTTTTTTACAATAGTTATCTTCTTTCCCAGACGTTGCATGAGTACACTGAATGCAATTACAGATTCCTGATGTATCCTGCCAAAAAAATTGATCTCTTAAAAACATAACTTTTCCCTCATCCCCTAGACAGTTATTAGTACATAAGAAGACCACACAACAAATTCATCAATCCAGAGGCCTGTAGTGATGGAACTATCTTGAGTTCCTTTAAAAAATGCTGTGAGGTTTTTTGACTGGGATGGAGTCCATTTTCCTCATAGTAGCTTGTATGGGCTCTGTTCTGCATTTCTGCTGAAAACAGCATGGATAACATAGAGATGGCTTCATTACTGCTGGGCAACACTTGCACAGCATCAAGGGATTTTCTGTTTCTCACAATGCCCCACCAGTGACAAGGCTGGGGGTGCACAAGGAGTTGAAAGGGGACATAGCTGGGACATGGCTAATCCCAACTAACCAAAGGGACATCCACAGAATATCTGTCATGCTCCACATACAAAGTGGGGGGAAGAAGGAGGAATGGGGCAGATTTGGAGCAAGGATGTTTTGTCTTTTCAGATCACTGAGACTTGTGATGAGGCCTGGCACTCCTGGGGATGGCTGAACACCTGCTGACCATGGGAAGTGGTGCAATGAATGCCTTGTTTTGATTTCCTGGAGTGTGCAGCTTTTGATTTCCCTATTAAACTCTATCTCAACCCACAAGCTTTATTACTTTTGGTCTTTTGATTCTCTCCCCCATCTGCTGGAGTGTATGTCTGGCCTCCTACTGGTGGCCAAGCCTCTGACCTTCACCACTGGACAATAAACAACAAATGGGAAAAAAAAAGCATTCACCCTCTTTTCTCTGGCACTTTGGCAACTTCTGCACTCCCATGTCTCCTTCTGGACTCTCTCTTTGAGGAGGGTCTTTCTGAAAACTTCCCATTTTCAAGCCCTACTTCGTGCTTTGGCTGTGTTTTTTAGATTGTAACATCGGTAAATTGACAATAGTTCCTAAAATGGAGTAAAATTATCATCAGAAAATCCATGGAACCCTAGGAAATTCTTGTTTCCAAAGACATTTATCTATTAAGAGGTCTGACTAGTAACTTTTAAAAATAAACTTGGTTGCATAGGGAAAGGGATGCAATCCAGAGGGATTTTGACAGGCTTGAGAAGTAGGTCACTGAACCTCATGAGGTTAAACAAGGCCATGTGCAGTCTTGCATTCATGTGGCTGCAATCGCCAGTATCAGTACAGGCTGAGTGATGGATGGACTGCAAGCAGAGCTGAAAGACATAGGGATACTGGTGGGTATAAAAGTTTATATGAGGCAGCAATGTGTTCTTGCATCCCAGAAAGCCAACCATTAAAAGAAGTGTGGCCAGCAAGTTAAGGGAGGTGGTTCTTCCCTTTACTTCACTCTCAGGAAAGCCCACCCAGAGTACGGCATCCATTTCTGGAGTCCCCAGTACAAGGAGCCTGTTGGAGTGGGTGCAGAGGAGGGTCAGGAAAATGACTAATGGGTTGGAACACCTGTCCTGTGAAGACAGACTGAGAGAGTCAGGGTGTTCTGCATGAAAAAGACAAGGATCTGGAGAGACCTAATTGTTGCCTTGGAATACTGTAAGGGGGCTTTTAGGGAGATAGATAGATAGATAGATAGATAGATAGATAGATAGATAGATAGATAGATAGATAGATAGATAGATAGACAGACA